>JACVVK020000113.1:555000-605000 GCA_018292915.2 Batillaria attramentaria | reverse complement strand
TGTTCAACATTAATGTTCATGCAGGATGGTGTTGGACAGTTCTCTCCAGGTACTCCAGATACCTCCCCTCTGTTCTGGAAACATCCAGCTCAAACGAATCAATAGTAAATGCAATTTTAATTCCTAAAACTTCCTCACCTGAGTCACTGACCCTTGCACCACGCCAGTGTAATGTGTCGATGTTCAGTGTTTGAGAAAATTCACGACTCACACTCGAGCAGAGTACATGTAGTTCATGGCACTGTGAGCCGAGTGATAGGGTGAAGTGCCCATTAAATAATTGTCTTTATGAATCAGGGAGTATTGTATTGGTGCGAATCATGTACGTCATACTTCCGTGTATCATTTTCAGCTGGATGAGGGTGACTATGTGGACCTTGTGGTGGATAGATCTGCCGATGTCGAAGATCATGTGCTCGTCAAGCGGGTGAAGATTATAGGTGTGTCACCTGATCGGACAAACAAGGACAGACTTGGTGTCACTGTCAAGGTGTGGAAAGTGCCATTCCCGGTGCAGGATGCAGCAAGGTCACGGTGACACGGAACAGGCACACTGGGTCTCTTGTGTCCTGTTGTTGTTTTGAGTGATCATACATTGATGCTGTGTGTTTGACAATACTACTTACTTATTTACTCAGTCACAATGAGAGTGTGTGTATTTGAACTGAGGTTGTGTGTGTGTGTGTGTGTGTGTGTGTGTGTGTGTGTGTGTGTGCATGAGAAAGAGAAAAATCAAGGTATTGTTTCTTTTAAATTATGAAATTGTTCAACATTAATGTATGCAGTTGAAAGGAACAGATGCTCTGTACCTGTCAGTGCTAATGTGTGTGAGTCTCTGACTTGCAAGCGAGTATACTGGTGGTCTGCTGAACCCTCCCCCCCCCAACCCCCCCCCCCAACCCCCCCTTCCCCGCCCCCCCCCCCCCCCCCACACACACACACTCACCCTACTCTGTAAAGCAACTCTCTCACGTGCGTTTGCTGCAGTTTATTTACACAGTAGGATTTCAGCAAGGTTTGATTGCACAGTATATGTTCAATTCCAATATTAATACAGAATATGATTTTAGTTTTTTTTGTTTTGTTTTTTAGTCGGAGGTAGACATATTCTGGATACTGGTTCTGCTACATAAAGCATCATGTTCAAAACATTGTGCAAGCATTGTCTGCCTCCATGTTAAGCTTTTGATTTTAGCTCGCTGATTATTCTGAACATTACATGCAAGAGCATAAAACTGCCTTAATATCATGACATTGAACAAGCAAATAAACATTCAGAGGTGAGGGGGTCCATGGTAAAACAGATCTTTGTGGCATGGTATATTTACAAAATTACATGTATTTCTGAGTATGCAAAATAAACACAAATATTAAACATGCCTGTTTTTCTCTCTCATCGCTGAACATCTCGGTCCCAACTAAAGTAGTTCCCCCCCCCCACCCCCCTTTCACACACACACACACACACACACACATGCACATGGCGTGACATGCACACGCACACAGAGGAAGTATCTAAGCACCTCTTCTGAGGTCGTCGTGTCAAATTACAGTAGGATCCACTTACATGGTTTCATCCCTTTGTTGTAACGTCCATAATCTCGAACATTTTCTTTGTGGGTTCACAGAAAAGTGAAACAATGTCACTATGATGTGACCTTGGAGTTGTAAGCAGATGACAATTTGTTGATCACGTACAGGTCAACAGATTTAACCAGAGAATGCCTGGTAAGGTCCTACTTCCTGTTCATAGGAGAGTCATGGTTTGCCACCATTTTTCTTCCGACCGTTTTTTTTTTTTTTGTAGGTGATCTGCCAGCACGTAGCTATCATAAACAAGGGACATCCAGTTTATGTCTGTGTATTTTGCAAGTTGGGCCATCGTCGGTACAGTTTCAAGCTGTCCACTTCAGTTAATGCTGGTATCAAAATTCCGCCATAAAAAAAAATGTGTCAAAGTATGAGGCAGGCAGATAAATCTCTAATTTTTACATGCAGGTCGGGGACATGTTTCTTAACCATACCGCTTCCTTTTTCGTTTGAGAACAGGTGAGTGGGGTATAACACAACTTCTAAGGGATGGTGAGAATCTTCTATATATGTTTATTCTATTCCATGCCATACATGACGGTATATGGACCGAGTGGTATATGAAACAAGTACCACATGAAAGGCAGAAAAGAAATTATTTAATATATGTATATGTATATATGGAACTGTGAAGGTGATACTGACACCCTTACAGTTGAAATGTCAGTGGGCCAACTGGCATCACACGCTTATACAGAAAATGCACCTCAAAGACTATGTGCATTTTGTTAAATATGGAACCGGAAACAAAACATTCTTATTCACATTTATTTGGAACACAAAATTGTGGCCTCAGAGCTGTAGTTTGTTTTTTTGTGTGTGTGTCTTTCTCGTTACAATTCAAGGCGCCAGATAAACGTTTTGTTTGAACACATTTCTTTACCCCAAATGAATTTGAGACTTTGAATCCTGAGACAATATGTAAAACAAGTGGAAATTCTAAAACACAGATTTTTGTAATAAAAATCACAACGGTGCTTTGAGAATCAGTTACCGGTATGCACAAGAACTCTTGTCATCAGAAAAATGGCCCACGTGCTATGGATTTCACAGGCGCTTAGGCTCTTTTCCATATGACACAAAGAAGTTTGGGACACTGACTGTGACATGTTTGTACTCCTGGGTACAGCTTTTAAACTCATTCATATTAATAGTATCTCTAGTATACATCATTACATGTACTATGAAGTAAACTTCAGTAGAAACAGGAAATACACAAGTATATATGATAATGATTGTGTGTTTAGTAAAGCACGTCTGTTCCAAATTTATCACATTATGGAAATACATATGCATCTGTACAGTAAAATGCATTCTCCTTGCACTTTTCCATTGGGGTTGGGGAAATATATTCGGCAGCGGAAGTAAATTCGGCAGCACTCATGAGACCAGCACAGTTTGGTTAATTTCAGACATAGGGTTTAGTACCATCCCATCTCTCAGCAGTGAATAATTTTTCCAGACCTCGATGGGATCACTGATGACGTGCATAACTGCTGCTGTGTCGGCACCCCTGTAGGAATGGTCCATTTGTCTGGAACTAATCACCAAATAAGAGACAGAACTTTGCACGTAACTTTTTGTCATTTATTAGGTGGCAGTGATCAAGGTGCGAAGTTCAGTGACCGACTGCTGATGTGCGTTTTACAGACCGAGGCGAGCTAGAATAGCGAGGTGAGCGAGACGAGCGGACTACGAAACGGTCATAGCCAGAAGCTAGCTGTATCTACCCATTTCAAGATGGCCGAAGATAGTGTGCGACGCGCATTGACATGTGTACCACACCGGTATCGACTCGATTACATTGTTATTCAAAGCTTAATTCGCAAGAAAGTCAACAATACAGACAAAAAGTAAAAAGAATAACATATATTTCTGCAGACGCCTCCATCTTGATTCGTTCACGACAAAATTGAAAAAAAAAACTTCATCGAGTCACACCATGCGTACGGCCGCCATCTTGTCTAGCAAATGTAGCACCTCCTGCGAGGGTCTCACTTTCCTCGGCTAGGGGCTAAGTCGCCTTGAACTATAAAACGCCTAGCTGCTCTCCCGCTACGTAGGGGCTTGTTTTCCTTGCTCTATAAAACGCGCCACCGGCCTGCATGTACACACAACTCTCCACATCATATGACTCCCTCCATTCGTTTGTGAAATGCTTTTAGACACTGGAGCGTGCTGATTTTGCATTATATCTTCACATCTTACTTTCACAGCAAATTACACGTCTTGTTCTGCATTCTCCACAACATTCCTATTAAAGGACAGAAATGTCATTGCTTGTAGGTATCCCCTCTGTATCACTCTTATTTCCAGTGAAAGATGTATATAACACAACACAATCAAGTTGGCAGCGTATGAAGGTACAACTCTCTTGGCACACAGCTCATGTAGTAAACCAATGTAAAAAGCCTGCTGGCTTTGAGGCTGCTGGCTTTCACAACAGCAGTTGCTGTCGCCTTTCTCTGCTTACTTGTGGAAGGTAATTCCTGTGTGCATCTTTGGGTGGCAACTGAAAACAGACCTGATCACAAAGCTAATCCGATGCTCAATCCTAATGACACCACTGTGTTTATTACACGCACTTGATTCCAATGTAAACCTTATCACCAGTAATCGACCGGCGGTTCATTCCAGCCACCGCGTCCACGAGGTTTTGGTGCCACGCGGGGAGGCGGTCTCTTGTTGCTATGGCGAGTGTCAACGGCGCGTGGTGGCATTCCAGAGAAGGGGTGAAATACAGCAGGTTTTCCAAGAGACTCTGCACTGGCTGCCAATCGTCGGGGTGATGAGGGTTGCGCCTGCTGGAGCGGCCCAGGAGAAGGATGGGAAGGGCCTTGCCGAGAATCAAGGGGATATTGACGCTGGACTGGTCTGTGGACGTTGGATGGTTGTGTGGAGGTGACCCATCTGTCTGTAGGTGACAGGGCAGGCTGAAAAATCAATTGATCCACCAATCAACAAACAAATCCGCCCATCAACTATTCTATCGATAAATCAACAAACACTGTACTCTGTGAAAACTTACGCAGCAAAAACGCAAATGCAGCAATGCTCAATTTGTGGTGCTTTCCATTTATTTTTTATTTTTCTTTTAAAAAAATCTTTGCCCAGCATGTATGCGCAAGTTAACATTTCATTTGAAGTACCTTTAGCAGAAGATTAAACAAACTAATACACAAAGTACTGGGCTATGTTGACATGTTTTCAAATCAGTTATTCGTGCTAGTGAAACGCTCTAGTCATCAGCGCAAAACACATTCTCACCGCCACATCACTGTAGACAGGATTTTTGTGTGTAGAGAAGGAAGACACGTCTTCCGACGACTGACTGGGGCGCCCTCGAGGTATGTTCTTCTTCTGCGGACGATCCTGTTAAAAAAAAAAAAAAAAAAAACCAGACGTGACAGGCTGCACAACAAATTGACAGAGGCATAGGCTTTTTTTCCCCCCCTCTTCTTCAGGTTCTCAACAAGTAAGCTAACCAGATGCCTACTTCACTGTCCAAGTATAGAAGACCGGAAAGCCTCTATACACACTGTCTGTTTGCACCAGCACTTTAAAAAGAAAGCAAGCTGGAGTTAAAATGATATCTCTCACTACCGTGCATGCCAAAATAATGAAAGATGTGGTGATCGTAGAACCCCAAACCAGGGACCCCCCTCTGCATGTATGGTATGTTGTCTGTTAATATGGTTGAAAAAAAAAAAAAAAATCAGAAGGCGTTGCTTGACTGTCTTCTGTCAAGTGTCATTAACGACACATTAAAAGTGCCAAATTGTAACATTAGCTCAAATTCACAGAAACCTGAATGAGCTCAACTCACCACAAAGTCGCTGCTGTCGGAGATTCTGGCGCCGGCCCCATACACATGGTCCAGTCTCTGCCGTTCCTCCTCCTATCGGTGAACAACATGATGATTGCATGAGACAATATCTACAACTCTAAACTTCATTTGTACATATTTTCTTTCACCTTTGCTGGAACCATAACTAGAAACTTTTAGATGTAAAACTAACTTTTGTTCACCTTTCTTGAATATCCCATTATTGATTTAAAATTCAATTTGATTTTTTTTTTTTTTTTTTAAATCCTGCAGGGTTGGTGACTGGACAGGCATAAAAAGCAGCAATAAGATACAGTTAGATCCTGACACAAAACTGATGTAGACATTTGCCCCTTTCGTCTAGAAGAAAAACTTGACCCAAGTTATGCTACAGCATAATCTGCCACCCACTGACAATTACAAAAGCAAGCGAGGTACCTGAGTAGTGGGCACTCGGTTTGCAGCAGACTTCTGCTGAATTTTTTTGTCCCTGCTGTTGAGTTCTTTGGGTCTGTTGCTACTGTTGGCGGACCCTCTTGATCCTGACCCATCGCTCTTCTTGGAGTAACGTCTCCCATCCCGTACCTTGAACATTATATGCAGCATTGTTCATGATATTCAGTCTCATACACTCTCATGTATAGTAATAATAATGTTTGTAGATTCTGAGAAAATGCTAGCGTTAAGGTTTACTGCGGACATGCACACACACACACACACACACACACACACACACACACACACACACACAAACGACAGAGCTAGAGGGTTATTATATGGACTCCCTTTGTTACACAAGGGAACCAATAATAATAATATTAACAATAATAATAGATCACATTTATATGGCGTAATTCTTGAAAATACATCAATTCATAAATCACTCACAAGCACACAGAACACGTCCTAAAACAGCAGCTACCACGGTCACATAAATCAATAAAAGGCATGGTGAAACAGGTAAGTTTCAAGCTCTGATTTGAAATATTACAGAGTAGGTTGCTGTCTCACGCTAGTAGGCAGTGAGTTCCAGACTGTTGGGATGGTAAACTGGAAACAGAATTCGCCAAAAGATTTCAAATTTCTCTGAGGAATTTTGAGTAGCTTCTTACTAGATGATTGGAGGGTACGCCACAGATTGAAGGTGCAGAGTGGAGCGGACAAATAAGGCGGTATCATACTTTACCACTTTTCACCTCATGAAATGTGTCTATGATAATGCATTTTAAGTAGAGGGTGTTCCTAAATCAGAAGAGGAGCTGAGAAAGCGGAGCTGGTGGAAGACTGGGGCGTCTATGCTCAGGATGCGAGTTCCATTCCCAGCTTGGCGTAGAATTTATTCCAGCTTTTTTTTTCCTCGGTTGACCATTGATATTATACTTGGGTAACATATCACTTGAAGCCAAGCAAAATGTAAGGATACAGCAATCTTTTGGGTCTCAGTCTGAGCAGTTTGGTGCGCACACGCACACACACACACAAACACACACACACACGTGCACTACACAATCTCACCTCCTGTTGTGCATTGTCCTCCAAACTGGCCATCTTCTTGACCGGAAATTGTTGGAGCTTCTGTGGCTGTCTGCCCTCCACACCATTACCTGTCAGCGACATGGATGGTGGCATCATCATCAAATTGCCCGCCTCAATAGTCAATTCTCGCCGATCCCTCAGAACGGTCACATCAGCACTGCCAGTATTCTCCCTTCCCTGATTGTCACTGCGTACGTTGAGAGGTGGAGCCATTGAACTAGTTGTTGCTACGGGAACAGGGTCCTTGACAGCGACTTCCTTGGGGGGTTCATCAACAGCGATGTTGTGACCTTCAAGACGATTGACCTTGGCAGCCATCTGTTGCACCTGTCGGTCCACTTGCAGGAAAGGTGAAGCTGGTGCAAAACGAGGTTAAAGTATTAACAGATGTTCTTCCTTCCAGAGACAACGACATCAACCAGGCAGGAAAGTGACAAAATGTGTATAAACACATTATGACTGTAACAGGAAACACCACACACTACCGATAGGAGAGCTGGGATAACCAAGCTAGTTAAGTGTTGAACTGCCAATGCTCAGGCTCCGCATGTAGAAGTCGGGGTTAGGAAGTTTAGCCCCGGGTTACAGTCTAACCTCGAACTAAACTAGCTCTAGTGTTACATTTTCTGTCGTTTTTTGTTTTAAATCAGGAAGCGGGTCCATTCCAGCAAAGTGCGTATGCCGTTATAGAGGGATTTTTGTCTTTCTTTCTTCACTTCCTTTTTTATTTAATTTTGTTTTGGGGTTTCTTTTGTCCTAGTCTGGGTTAGGCCCGTAGCCGTGGGTTAAATTAACCTCGAGTTTTAAAATTACATTTGGCCCAGGTTGTGAGTTTGAATTCCAGACTGGTCCAAAACATTTATGCTGGCTGTTTCCTTGTTATCAAATCTTTAATATCACGTACTTTGTGTGGTGGAGGATGAATCAACCAGCCAACCAATTTCATCTTGGTAAAATGGCAACAAAGATGTAATGTTACTTGAAGCAACAGATGCAAAACCATAAGAGACACATCAGACGGTACTATTGCAACATTGTAGTAGTCAAAATTGTACTGAACAGTATACTCAAGACTCACTTGTTTTGTCCAGATCATTAGAAACGCTGGATTCACTGGTCTGTTTCTGCAAAAGTAATTCCAACCAGTATGAGAAATAACTACAAAAATCAGCAAAATACAAAGATCTTCCTGCATCGCAAATGAATTCTTCTACAGATGTTGACCACAACAAAGGACATAGGAGACTGAAGCTAATGTGTTACATGACAAATGACGCTGTTTGCATCAGGTGCACCTCAAGAGCAAACAAAGTGCAGGTGTTCAAGTGTGCGTAACATCATGATTTCTAATTATGTATTTTAAAAGTTATTCATTGGAGATTGGCACACGGTAACTGTATTCATACTGTCAGCGGCTTAATGAGCTGCCTTGCTTTTATGAGATTGTGTATTTGATCATTGGTCTCTTTACCTGTGAAATGTATTTGGAGTTCGGGTCAGCAGACAATCGTGCCTCGTAACGTCTTTTTTTATTCTTGAACCCTTCTCTCACCTGCAGTGATGATGACCATGTTACAAGGAAGAAAATGAAAATATCTCGTGGGAACAATTTGTGGTGATCTCTCTCTTTCTCTCACACATGCACGTTCGCAAGCACACACATACAATGACAAAAAGCATAAAGTTTTTTTTTTTTTTTTTTTCCTACTTGTGACTACAAGTGACAAGTCAGTCTGCTGTAAGCCTAAGCTCTGGCACTGTCAAATTTAAAAAAAAACAACTGAATTTGCTACTTGTCACACTGACCTGTTTTGACAGGAGACAATGGAAGAGGAATATCAGAAATCCCTGAAACAGACAAGACGGAATAACTTACAAAAGCTCACATTCATTCAGTGATGCATCTGCCTGACACACCACACACTGATTCATTTTCGAAATGTACAATGACTTCCTTACAAAGGCAGATGTATGTCTTATCATTTCTTCACCACAGTGGGTGGGTGAGTGGGTGTTTGGGAGTTTAACGTCCTTTTCCACCACTTATGGGTGAGATCAAAGATGGGGCAAAGAGAAAAGGCCAGCACAAATATTTGGCTCCAGCCGGGATTTGAACTCACAACCCGAGCATGGAAAGTCCAACGCTCTACCATTCGGCTATCCTGGCTCCCCTTCACCGCAGTGGACAAGGGTGGGTTGTTTGGGGGTTTAACGTCCTTTTCCACCACATACGCAGTGGACAATATTAGGGACAAATGTCCCATACTTTTACAGTCAGCCAGGACATTTATGCTACCATAGTTTCCAAGAAAATGAAGTACTGTGTGTGTGATGACACAGCCCCACAGACCGGCTGTGTGAGAACACTGTACTGAACATCATTACAAAGTAAACGACGATCCGTGATTTGTGGATACATGCCAGCAACCCACTAAGTTGCCATTTCGGTGAGTTTGCGAAGCACATGTGATCCATATGTTTGAGGCTGAAAACTTCATTGAAACAACACTCGAAATGCAAAAACCAGTCAGATGCACCTCAAATCTCATTTCAACAGTTTATCATGCCTAAGAAAAAAGTGTGTCTGGATTTTTTATGCTGTTGTTTTGGTGTTTTGTTTTTTTTCCCCCAGTCCACACTTTTTTCTGCACTGTAATGACACACTGAGCATGCAGAGTTTTTGTAGTCTTTACACATTAAATGACAGATGTTTCAGAGACACTGAAATGCACCTGCAGTGTGTTGAAGATGAGGAACAGATACTGAAATGCCACAGTTTCCTCGTTGACAGAAAAGACACCGAAAACCCAGGTCAGTCCCAGAATAGGAGTCATCACACATATGGCCTTCAGTATGGATCTGTATGGATAGATAGACACAGTTTGTGTTTTTAGTAAGCTACCCAAAACAAGCAAATAGATGAAATGACACCACTTGAATATCCATGCCCTTTTTTTTCCCCCCTTGACTAAGTTGTGGTCTTTATTTTTGACATATGTACTGCATGGGGGAATAAATGGTTTGACTGAAATAACACGTATTGCAGAGAAAATAATTACACTTTGAAGATGTCCATAGTTTTGCTGTAATGGAGATTATTTCCTTTTCTCTGTGCATTGTGAAAGTTTCAGGGATTTTACAAAACATATGTAGTGTGCGTGTCTGTATGCATGCATGCATGTGTGTGTATACTTACTTTGCCCGGTCTCTTTGTGATTTGGTAAGCAAGTGTGTACTGCTCATAAGTGCTTTGATCACAAGTGCAACAAACACAAAGTTTGCCTGAAACGAAACAAAATACGCATCTTAAATGTCTTTACATGACACTCTACATCACGAGCATTCAATCTTCATTAGTATTGTAGATAAACAACATTCAAGAAATGAAGTAGGATATTTTATAGGCTCTAGATAACGTGGGTGTTTGTTGTTTGTTTGTTTGTTTTGTTTTGGTTTTTGTTGCTGCTAAATAATTCAATAAATACTGACAAAAACTGTTTATAAAATAAAATAATCACCAGAAGTGCAGCCAGGGCTGGTCCAACAAATGCCCAAAGAAGTCCATCTTCCAAAGACAGCCAGCAGCTACAGCAAGAAGTATGGACATTTCAAATGTTTGTTTAACATATTGGCAAAAAACCCCAAACAACCCCTTAAAATATAACACAAACGTTAAAGTTTAACTTTCACTGTGGATGCAACTGCGACACAACACGTACAACATGTTAATTAAAGAAAGCTAATCCTAACTTGGTGTTATGACATCAACCCCACCATGATATCCACTACACTGAGCAGGCTTAAAGGTTAAGTTCATGAACTGTGCAGAACTTGGTAGAATTTTGCTGCTTCCACAAATAAATTAGGTGCATGTAGTTATTTCTGATGATCATATCGTACTCACAAATCTGGCCCTCCGTAGCCATCCAGACGAATACCTAGTGACACGCCAACAATGACAGCTGGCAGTACTGAACACAAACGAGAAAGCGAAAAACAATGAAGGAGACGTACCATATTCCCACACATGACAATAACAACAACTGCATTAATACAGGCTCTTTATCTGCACTGCCTGGCTCAAAGTTCTACTAAGTGAAGCTCAGTGTGAAGTGAAGTTAGTGGTGAACGATGTTTCCGTTTTGCCGCCCCTACAGTCTGGAACTCGCTGCCTATGGGGCTGAGACAACCACCATCTTTATCAGCTTTTAGATCTGGACTGAAAACGCACCTTTTTCAACTGATGTGTCTTTGTATTGTGTGATGTGTAATATGTACTGACTGACGTGTTTGTATAGTGTGAATGTGTATGAGTGATGTGTGTTAGCGCAATGAGTCACTGTATCTGAGAAGTGCGCTATATAAATGAAATTTATTATTTTATTAAATTTATTATTATTATTAGTATAGTTCACACCCTTGGATCATATTGTGCGAACTATACCAACGCAGCCACGCTCATTTAGTAGAGTTCGCTTGCTTAAATGGGTTTAGGGTTAGGGTTAGATTTAGGGTTGGGGTTACCTTGTGGTAAAGGTGCAATCGCTATCTTGTTTAGATGGTCGGAGTGCATTTACAGCAGGTGCAAATGACACAAGGGGGCGAATTATACCAACGCAGCCTAAGTGAACCCAACATGCACTCTCACATGAATCATGCACATTCTCTCACACATTCTCACATAAATTATGCACATATTCTCTCACACACTACACATCAACACATTACAATCACATGTGAAGGGTCAGCTCAGATATTCAAGTCTCGGAATATAGAATTCCATAAATTTTCAATTTTTGAGTTCTGAGCATTTTCAAGGGAGAATCGCATTACTGAACTGAACAGAATTAAGAGTGTTTTTGTTTTTGGGTGTTTTTTTTTTTTTGCCATGGAGCTATCCATCCAGACGACATACCATAGGCCATGAGGAGAAGCCAGATGAGGACAGACTTGATGGGAAAGACGATGACGACAGAGATAAAGATGTCAAGGCCCTCGCACAACATGAGGAAGAAGACCACAAGGAACAGGTAGTGTAGTAAGGCCGACACCACCTTACAGGCAATCTGTCAAATGAGCAAAAAAAAAAAAAAAATGGTTACTGCCTGGTTTACACAACATTCTCCAAACCCAAATGTAAAGGCACTAATTCTAAGATTACTAGGCTCCACAGGTGGCAGTTTGAATAATTACATTTGTGAAAACGTGTATGCTTGAAATACTCCATCAACCGGCCCCGGTAGTGTAGTGGTTAGCTCTTCGGACCATGGACCAGGAGACCTGGGTTCGAGTCCCAGCCAAGGCAAGCGGGATTTATCCTACCTAGGTCGGCTCCTACCCAGAGCGGGTGTGCTATGGGCCAAATGGGGAGGCTGTTGCCACACAGCCGAGATACATCCACTTCACGGGTGCGACTTTGGGGGGTAGGCGGGGGGGGGCTTCCCTTTGTATGACACATCTTATGATCTGGATGATTACACGGCCGGCACCACAGGTGCCGTAGTTCCCAGGCCTGGTTAATGCCGGGATACTTATGACAGGAAGCGTGGAATGCGGCCCTGTTCCACAGTCCTAAACCACAAGCACCTCCATATCATCATTTTATCATCATCCTCATCTCCATCATCATGCAGAATACAATAAATTACCCCAGCTTCTGAGCCCTCTGTGGATTCTACCCATGAGCTGGGAGGAACACCACTGGAACTGGCAAAAGAGTTGGCACAGCAAAAAAAAAAAAAAATACTACATCAACTCTTCAAACCCAAAATTTGAAGGCACTAATTCTAAGATTACTAGGCTTCACAAGCGTCATTTTGAATAACTGCATTTGTGAATGAACCTGTATGCTTGAAATAGTACACCAACTTAACCCTTACCCTTGTCATAAATTGCAACTGTTGTCTGTTTGCTGCTAACCGATCGTGCTCTGTCCACATTACATCAATAATCCAATTCAAGAAATTCTAGTCTAAACTGACTACGCTCCCTGACACAGCATAAGATAGGTTAGTAGATGAGCATTTGATAATAAAAAGCTATGTCATATACATACCTCAACCTCAGTGCGGTTGACGCCAGCCAGGAAAGTGATGTACGCCAACAGCAACACCACACACAGATTGACAAGCACCACGCTTCTGTCAGACTTCACGTACCTAGACAATGAATTCAGTTCATTTTATTGTCACATACATTCATGGGAAGTGTGGTTGCAGCGATCAAAAATGAAACATACCAGGTATTTATAACGAGGAGTGGATCGACCCATCCCGTAAAGTTGTTTCTCCAAGTTTCTGCTATTTTGTTAGTTTTGTTGTTGTTGTTGTTGTCTTCTCTCTTCAAATACAGTTTGTACCTTTGGTTTCATAAGCAGAATCTTCTATTTTTCTTTCTTTCATTTTTTTTTTTTTTTTTTGGGGGGGGGGGGGGGGGGGGGAGGGGGGGATAATTTTGTAAATATTAAAATTTGCAAATTTACAGATCTATGCAAAGGCAAAAACCCTTTCTGTTGACATTTGGACAAAGCTGAAGGATAAAAACTGTTCTTCTACCAGTTGTGAACCTTAGCATGAATATTTCACAAAGCTTAACTATGAATAGTATTTGTCTAGTAACGGGAAATGCCAAACCCATCATTTTGTATTGTTCAATATGGCAGGCTTGAATAATAATATTGCAATTAACATAACTTGTTCATTTCACTTGTTGCAAACAAACAGAGGAAAAGGTGAATGAATAACCTTTAGAATGAGACCAAACTCAGAAGTCTGCGCCCTAAAAGTGAACAGACTGGAAACAGAATTTTGGAAGAAAAATCGCACTTTTTTCCCCGGAGACCTGGCCTTAAGTCAAAATTTCACAACAACGTCAACACACTAATTGACACTTACCTCCAAAGGCCAATGTAGACGATAATGGTGACAAGCAGACAGAAGATGGAGATGCTGCAGCCAACTATGGTGATAATGCTTAATACTTCAGTATGTGTCGCACCCTGAGACAAAAAGAAATCAGAAATCGGTGTTTAGAGATCACAATGAGAAAACAGACAAAAAGTATGAACCACAGAATGGTAAAAAGGGGAACAAAAAACAAAAACAAAAAAAAAAACATAAGAAAACCCAAACATCTCCCCAACCTGCCCCCATCCCCTGCCTGAAAAACAAAAAACGCCCCACCCCCATCGCCCCAAAAAACCCAAAACAAACGAGAAGGGGGGGTTGGCAGTTTCATGTCCTTTTCCACCATGTATGGGTGATATCAAAGAAGGGGCAACGAGAAAAAGGCCAGTACAAATATTTGGCCCCAACTGGGATTTGAACTCACAACCCGAGCATTGAGAGTCCAACGCTCTACCATTCAGCTATCCCGAACAAGAAATAATCAACCCACAAAAACAAAAACACAAAAATCAAACAAAGAAATAACCCAAAACCACCCAAATAACAAAAAAAAAAACAAAAAAAAATAAGAAGACAGACTTACTGGTCTGTATGGACTCATAAGCACAGCGAAGTTGGTCAGGTGGTCGCAGCTGCACTGTGTAGTTGTTCTATTTGACGTCACAACTTTGCAGCCTCTAGTTGACCACGCTCCTCTTGAGTTTGTAGAATAGTCCAGAAACTGACATGATGCTGTGCTGAAATTCTCCTGAAGCAAGAATTGCACCAAGATAATAATAATGATGATGATATATTACACTTGTAGAGCGCCGAGTTCTGCTTAGAAAAGCACTCGATGCGCTTTTTGCTCATGCATACACGCAACATTCACACGCACACATTTATACACATCAATACAGGCGGTGGAGTTTAAACTTAAAGGTTAAAAGCCAGTTTGAAAAGATGTGTTTTGAGTTGTGCTTTAAACTTTTGGAGGGAAGGGATGTTTCTCAGAGAAGCCAATTTTGACTAGCCCCCATGGTGTAGTGGTTAGCACTTCGGACCATGGATCGGGAGACCCGGGTTCGAGTCCCAGCCAAGGAAAGCGGGCTTTTTCCTACCTATGTCAGCTCCAACCCAGAGCGGCTGTGCTATGGGCCCATTGGGAAGGCTGTTGCCACACAGCCAAGATTTGCCCACTTCACGGGTGCGACTTTGGGGGTGCTTCCCTTCATATGAAACACATCTTATGATGTGGATGACTACACGGCCGGCACCACAGGTGCCGTAGTTCCTTGGCCTGGTTAATGCCGGGAAATTTATGACAGGAAGTGTGGAATGCAGCCCTGTCCCGCAGTCCCAAACCACATGGACCTCCATAGCATCATCATCTTCCCATCATCCTCATCTCCATCATCATGCATAATGATTTTTTTTTTTTTTAAATTGCCCCAGTTTCCGAGCCCTCTGTGGATTCCATCCATGACCTGGGAGGAACACCTCTGGAGCTGGCAAAGAGTTGGGGCAGAAAAAAAAAGAAAAAACAAAAGAGCCAGCTTTGCATTACAGAGACTACTCTCTTTTGCACTACTCTCCCATTCCACAAACTTTCCCTGAAGACACTCCACCGAAATCCTGTGCAGTACCCCAAGCAAAGTTCACCTGCTACACCAGTCAGAAGCGTTTGGAGGGGTTTTGCTGGTACAACAGCAAACCAGTGTGTCCATGACGTCATTGTATATGGGAGAAGGGGTGATTTCAAGATGAAAGAGATTGACATACTGGTGTTTTTTCCTTGAATGATATCCGTGGACCAACTGCTTTCTTGCCATGTTTAAGCCATATCAAACCGCATATGCTTCCCTTGTTGTAGTCTCTGGCAAAATGTTTGCCAGACCATACGCCATGTGATGTGCTCATTATTCCGTGGGACACAAATTCTGGGGTCACAACCCTACTGACTGACAGGAGTGAAGTCGTTCCTTACTTAATACGATCCCTCAGCATCCATGTAGGGGCTGTCCTCCAGCCAGTCCTTGAGGCAGTTCTGAGTATGGTCTGTACAAATGTTGGAATATCATCTCACTTACCGAGATGTGTTCAAACGTGAGTTGAACTGGCTGCCGGATAGTGTCCTGAACATTTGCAATGCTCAAGGTCAAAATTGGTGAGTTGACAAACAGCTCAGAGCTCTTGACTTCATGTCTGAGAAAACAGAATAAAAAATAATAATAATAATATTAAAAAAAACATTAGCAAAGATGAAAACTAAAGTGATTTCCTGGGGGTTTTTTCAATGCAAGACAGATTTCTTAAGTTTGCTTTTCTTGCAAGACAGTCTCCATGTGGATAACTATGAGCGCCTCTACAAAACCATGCAGTCATCACACCATCTTGTGATTGACCCTGCTGAGTTGACACAATTCATGTCAATAATTAGTAGTAATAATGACGACTTATAAGGCGCCTATACATGAAATGAAACTGGCTCTAAGCGCCGTACATCATAACTACATACACCACTTTCATACAGACAGACTCACAGGGAACATTCAAAGTTAAACAATATCTCACAACAAGCACGCTGACACGGTGTGTAAGGGCAGAGTAAATCAGTAATCAGTTTTAAATAGGTGGGTTTTGAGGCAGCGTTTGAAGCTGGCAGTGGACTCTGTGTGTCTAAGTGGTTTAGGAAGTTGGTGCCAAAGAGCTGCAGCCTGAAAGGAAAAGGATCTCTGACCATATGTTTTAGTTCTTACTGAGGGGGTGCACAGAACTTTAGTGTCAGAGGAGCTACGTAATTGCCTGGATAAGTACTCATGAAATGTTCACTTCTTGTAAGTGCTTTGGACCACTAGTTTTCTGCCATGGATCACCTTTTCCCCATTCAACTACTGGCAAATCAGACTGAAAAATACACACAAAGTGTGTTACATCTATCTGCAGGAATACTCACAGGGAGTTGTCAAGCTGACCAGAGAACACGTTCGTCAGATTTCGGTACATCACTGCGCAGTACTTCACAGAATTCACTGGAAAAAATAAACTGAGCAGTAAGTTTATAAAGTCCCTATAGATACATAATAAACAACAAATTTTCAGGAAGAATAAACTTGAGCATTATAAAACATCAGTCGTAAGAAAAAATATCCAGTCCTAATTATAGACATGTATAGAATGTCTCTGGTCCTATTCATCTTGCTGAAGGCTACCGACTCCAGTCCAGTCAGAACCAACAAAAACGTTATTGCTGTGACTGAATGGTGGTGACTTTTTCAGCCATGGTCAATTAGTTCATAATGTAGTGAAAATTCTGTCAGTCTCTGGAAACCGATTTAAGATCCTCCTAACTGAGCACCGGCATCCCATGTGGGGTGACGATGGCCTGGGAATGTTCAGATCAGCTACGAAAACAACCACAATCGGTCCTGTTAAAATTTTGGAATCTGTATTATGCTACTGTTCATTCGGGCAGATCGTCGGGGTTCTCTCCAGGTACTCCGGCTTCCTCCCCCTCTGCTTTGGAAATGTTCAGCCCACCAAATTTGAAAAATAAATGCAATTCTAAATTCCGAAATTTAAATAGCTGATCTGACCCTTCGCACCACGTGATTGTAATGTGTTTATGTCCAGTGTGTGAGAGAATGCGTGTTATTCACATGAGCGTACGTTTTGGGTTCAGTTCACGGCGTTTTGAGCCGATTCATGAAATTGGGTAAAGCACCTATACAATACTCATTATCATTATTATTAATGTTACTTCAAATTTGGTAGAGTATCAAGGATATAAGCAAACCTGATCCAGGAAAAGCGTCTTTGGATAGAAAAGCTGAGTTATCTGCAGCGATGACCCAGGCAGGGTAATCCTCTGGTTTACTTCTAATGGGGAACACGATGTCATTGCGTGACTGGCCAATTTGAAGAACTGTGCAAACAGAGGAGATAAGGTTTGTATTAGTTCTCAGCTTTGCAGCTGCCATACTGAACCATCAAAACAATCAAAGAAGCGATAGAGAAGACTTTTCTTTTTCAAATTCCTAGAAGTTAAGCATACATTGGGTTTTCTCAGTGAAAATATGATACTTTCTATCTTGAGTCACCAATGTAAAACTGAGCATGATTGTTGCCTAAACAAAATTCATGAAAAGTGAGTGAGGTTAGTTAAATAAATGCACAAGTTTTCTCTTAAAAGGATGAGTTTGTTTTACTTTGTATGAATGTGTGCATTTGTTGTGGTAAAACAGTTTGCGATTACACAAAACAGATAAAAAAAATCATGCTTCATGGAATAAAACTGGAAAGTTGGAATCTGAGAGAATACTGAATAACAAAAAGTATCAAAGGGATACAATGTTTATACATGTAATATATTCTGCACGTAATTCTACTGGCAACATTACAGGTCAAGTGACTGCTCAGAACACACCTATTTTGTCTGTACTGATAGGTTCCAGCTGCATACTCCCCTGAGAGTCGTTCAGAGATCTGCTGGCCGCCTCACCCATCATATCGACAGCCTCAACCAACGTAAATGCATCTGGCTGAAATTGGAGAAAACAGGATCACTTATATAGCATTGTAACACATTGCTAGAAATATCATGGGATCCAAAACCAAAAGTGCCATACTTTGAGAGTAATACCTGCCAGTAAGGCTATGACTTCAGTTATTCTCAGTACAAGCGGAAATTTTGTGATAAACTTCTGGTAGTAATTTGTAGATATGAATTTCGCGCCAGAATCCTTTTTCAGTCAAAATATGAACTTTTGAAAAAAAAAATCCAACAACAAAAGACAACAACAAAAACAGGCCACTTAAAAACACAGGGAAGTAGGTCTATTCTCATCCAGAAAACTTGGCCTAAGTGCCTATCACACCCATGTCACTTAGGCCATGACAGCAGCAGTGTGACTTACTGTGCGGTTTTGCCAGACATCAGCTGGGGCTTGAAGCAAGTTGTCTGCACTCTGAACGAAGTTCTGGAATAACATCAAATAATGAGATAATGAGGACATCTTGATATAACACATTGTCATCTTTTGCAAACTAAACCAAAGCATAAACTAAGTTTCAATAAATTATAATACACTGTAGACCCACTGTGAGCACGATTTTCTGCACGGCAGTTTTGTTCAGTACATTGCAAATATCAAATCATTATCATGATCATAATCGTCATCATCATCATCACTGACAGTAAGCAGACCTTGAGGGTGTCATTGTCAGGCGGCTGGGAGGAACTGATGTTGGAGACTTTGTCAAGAATGTCAACTGCTTTCTGTAAATCGCCCTGCAGCAGGTCACCCTGTGTGGCGTTGGCCAGTCGCTCCACAACCTCCCCTGTCCTGTTAGTGGACTGGCCTGCTTGTATTTCATTCACCTGTGAACATAATTCATACCATACAAGTTATGCATGCACCTATATTTCCCTTCCCAACAATCGTCAACATTCTCTGCAATGCCAAAGTGTGAACGGTAACTTGATGCCTGATTGTCAAACACACCAGCTCTAATCAAGTGTTTGGAAGGTGGGAAGCGAGCCAGAGAAACAGGGGAGTTGGTCTAGTGGTTAAGGCGTCCAACCGCAGATCCTGAGCTGTCTGGTTCAAATCCCTGATGGGCATGAATTTGATTGGATTTTTCATTTTTTAAATCCAGTAAAAATCACATGCAGACTCCTTCTCGGGGTGCACATTAAAGATCCCAATCCAAACAGCAGGGCCCAGAATGAAGAAAAAAAAACAAACAAAAACAAAACAACACAGGATGCCCCGACAACAGCTCATCATCGTCATTAGCTTGCTTTACGTCCTATGGCTTTTAACCCTTAAGGACAAGTTGTTCCTGGCGTGTGTCTTTAGCTGCTTGGCTGGTCGAGTGTCTTTGGGGTGGATGAGGGCTGTTTTGCTTTGCTTTGGGCAACGTCAGAGGATATCTGCTTGGGTCTCAGCGACAACAGCTGGCAAGGGGGGAACTGCTTAAAGGACCCAGGTATGCAGATATGGTTTGCCAGTCAAACAATAATTTGAGATTTGGCACATGCCTAATACCTTATGCCTACACATACCGCGTATCAAACCATGTGCAAATTATCGAGTTAAATGGCAATTATTTTCATGGAGATCAACTGACTCAAAAGTTTGTATGCACCTTGAAAGAAGGATATTTCTATTACATGTAGTTCAATTTTCAACTGTGAAACCAGAATCCTGCCAAAAATGTTAACATTACCAGTTACATATGTCCTAGACAAATCGTCGACTGATTTCAGTCACCTATAGCCAGTAATAACTTATCGTGCTCACAGTGTTTGACAGTGTGTTCAGCTCTTCTCTCACACAACCTGAAGTATCTGCTGGTTCCCACTGGCCGTCAGTTCTGCACTTTCGAGACATCTCTCCTGTTAAAATAGAGAAAAAGGGAAAGAAATGACACACACACACACACACACACACACACACACACACACACACACACACAGACAGACAGGGTGGGTGGGTGGGTGTTTGGGGGTTTAACGTCCTTTTCCACCACATACGGGTGATATCAAAGACGGGGCAACGATGAAAAAGCCAGCACAAATATTTGGCCCCAGCCGGGATCGAACTCACGACCCGAGCGACAGACAGACAGACAGACACACACACACAAACAGACAGACAGACAGACAGACAGACACACAGAAACATCTCTGCACTAAAAAAAAAAAAAAAAAAAAAATTGCCCACACACATTACACTATATCTCTCAGAAGCCTGCCTAGTGTCACCCCTGAGGCTCTTCCAATGTTTTTCTGGTTCACATGTGCCCTGTCACGCCATTTCAGGTTTGCACAGCCTTGCTGCTCTGACTATAGGAAGAAAAACACACCTGTTTGATCATAGCCCATTGGGCACTGTGCTGGGAAGGTGACACCTGCCGGAGTATTTGGCCATAAGCCGTCCGCAGGGCACTGCAACTCCTCTGAAAATGAAAAAAAAAAGAATCAAATACATTGGACAGTTTAATGAAATGCAACGAGTTCTCATCTTTGCTGAACGCCGACATGATTTACAGAAACTCACAGAAAAGGCCAGAAGTAGAAATGTACAAGTATTTACACAACTATGAAGTTACCAATTAGCCAATGTGCATCCCCCTAACACCCTTCCCGCTCCTCTAACTGGTAACCTCCACCACACAGCTGGTTTACCCGCTGACCAAATCAATCGGCTCCAACGCGTTCAGAACAGTGCAGCGCAGCTTATTCTTCGGAAGCGCAAGCGCGACCATGTCACACCCCTGATAAGGGATTTGCACTGGCTGCCCGTTGTATACCGCATCAAGTACAAAATTGCAACACTGTCTTTCCGTCATTTTGAGCAGTCCCTTCCTCAGGATCTCTCCAACAAGCTTACCACTTATGAACCATCTCGTACTCTCCGCTCCTCATCAGAAAAGCTCCTAAAAGTTCCCAAGTTCAATCTCAAAACTTTCGGTGAGCGCTCTTTCAGTTTCTGTGCCTCCCCCCCCCCCCCCCAAAAAAAATTGCAACACTGTCTTTCCGTCATTTTGAGCAGTCCCTTCCTCAGGATCTCTCCGACAAGCTTACCACTTATGAACCATCTCGTACTCTCCGCTCCTCATCAGAAAAGCTCCTAAAAGTTCCCAAGTTCAATCTCAAAACTTTCGGTGAGCGCTCTTTCAGTTTCTGTGTCTCCCCCCTCCCCCTCCCCCCAGGAATGGAATTCTCTGCCTCCCTCCCTTAGGAACACCCAGACCCTCCCACAGTTTAAGTCAAAACTAAAGACTCACCTATTCAAGATAGCATATGATCTGTAGTATCATCTACCCCTCCAGACAGCCCCCCCCCCCCCCCCCCGCACACATAGTGTTTCATGTATGCGTGAGAATGTGTGTGTGTGTAGCGCACTGAGTGTTCTTTGAGTAGATTGTTAGCGCTTTATAAGACCTATTATTATTATTATTATTATTACAGGGACATGCAGATACAGGCAGTCAGGCAAACAGACACAGACATAGAGAGACAAAGACAGATGAAGACAGAGAGATAATAATAGTAACAAGAGAGAGAACAACAGTGTGCCAAATGAAAACAAAGCTGAACATACCTTGCTGCAAAATGATCACGTTGGCATATCCACTGCTGCCGACACCCTGACTATCAATGACATCACACTGGAAGATGGCATTTTCCTGAACGTTGCTGGCCACGTATGTTGCACTGTTGTCACTGTCACTCTTGTTAGAAGATGCCACTGTTTGCAAACACACCCAGAATTGAGTA
This sequence comes from Batillaria attramentaria, assembly GCA_018292915.2. Taxonomy (NCBI): domain Eukaryota; kingdom Metazoa; phylum Mollusca; class Gastropoda; family Batillariidae; genus Batillaria; species Batillaria attramentaria. The sequence continues at coordinate 582,877 of JACVVK020000113.1, read as the reverse complement.
AATGGTAAACTAATTATCATACATAGAAAGCTGTGTAAAGGGAAATAACCTATTTCAACTTACGCAACTCAGTACTGTAGAACCTTCTACCCTTTGTCCTTATGTTACACTGCGATGATGGTCAGACAGCCAGTGTGTGGTTAGACTGAATATATGAAGAATTTAAAATCTTCATTGATACCTTGCTAGTCCCTCTACAACTTGACTCGACTCGACAGATTTGATTGATTCTGGCCGCTATCATGGGGGTGAACAAAACAGAACAGCAACAATCTAAGGAACGCACGTACATAAACATGAACAACAAGGTGATTTAACTTATTGACACCAAGTACAGAAGAACAGTAAAAATAATCTATATCACACTTGCAACAGTCAGGCGAGGCGTTTTAAAGCAAAAACCAGGAATTTCTCCAAGTTGATAATTATTATTACTATTTAAATGCCCTGTATGACATACCTTGTGTGCGTGCATTGTTCGCCCCGATCTTGTACCAGTCAGTCTGCCAGTCAACCTGGTAACCAGCAGAGCGAGTGCATGTCAGGCTGACGTCACGTCCAGGTGGCACTACAATGCTTCGTGGAGACAACGTGGCACGGACCTTGGATACCACTGTAATTCCTTTTTCCCCATACTTTGTCGTACTGCTATACTGCCCAGTTCCTGATACAGTGCATCTTACTGTGCCTGTCAGGACAAGACAGCAACAGTGCCGTTGACAACACTCATCAAGTGAAAATAAAATACATATAATGAAAAACTAGCAGTTAATGTAACTGAACAGACAGTCAGTGCGTTGAAAAGATCAGAAGAAAACTGAATCCTCAAAACATGTTCAAAGCAAAGCATTCTGGTCATTAAACAATGGCACACACACACACACACACACACACACACACACACACACACACACACACACACACACACACACACACTCTACCTTTATCAGATAGAAGAATGCTTGAAATGTTCAGCTGGGTGGAAAAACCGTATGGATCATCAGTGTCTCTGACAATGGATGACACCTGTAAACGTTCTGAACTTGAGCTTGTCACCACGACACCGTTCAATGCCCACTGAAAGCTGGGGTTACTTATGCCCGGAGTGCGGGCATGGCACGTTACTGTGACATCAGTACCCTCCACAATGAGGTCCAGACTGGTGATCATGCGAGTGGCTTGTAAGGTCACAGTCATATCAGTAATGTACACCTCTGAAAAGAGACAAACATAAATCCTTTTTTTTTCTTTTTTTTTTTTTTTTTTTTTTGGGGGGGGGGCTTTAATTTTCACACACACACACACACACACACACACACACACACACATGCTCGCACCCATCTGCAGCAACAGACTCCCCCGTCATTTACCGCTACAAAATAGTGGATCCACCAAAACTCAACACTAGATCCACCAAAACACAAGTTGATCCAAGAGTGCACAACGCAAGATCCACAAGACATGTACTGGACTGACCAGTACACAACTCTGGTTCCGCTTGATCCACTAAAATCAACACTTGATCCACTAAAATGCATCCACCAGGACACACAGTGTAGTCAAAAAATAGACCCGAGTGTTTCCCGTGCTACTCTGCTTTTAAATGTTTCGACAACGATTGCTCTCACGCAAAGCAAAGTGTTTGATATATAAGCATCTCTGCACTGATTTAACGTGTTAGTCAAAGTTGCTGTTGTCCGTTCCTCAGTTTCACTCCTGACAGGCAAAGTACGTTGGAAACACTCATTGCCACTTAAATATGAAAATGGAAACACTCAGTGCTACTCTGTCCTTGCGATGCTACTTTTGAAGCGGAGTAGCACGAGAAACGCTCACGTCAATTATGACTACATCCAGTGATCACGCTAGGAATTTTGAAAACCGGTCCCATCAGCGACTACCCCACACTGTCACTCAACAACCTGTGTCAGAACCGGTCCCACGAGAATTAAAACCAGTGATAAGAATTACACTGCAAATTGACCTAAACACAATCACAGTGTCGCAACACTGTATCGGTATGAGAGGTAAAGATAGCAGCGAGTCGGTCGCATAAACAAAGAAGCCCTGGCCAGTGGGGAACAAACTATTGTGACAGTGATTAACGTTCGCTGAAACTGGGACCCCCCCCCCCCCCCCCCCCCCCCATCAGAGGCCAGTGTTTACCAGTTCCAGCAAATTACAACCGGTCCTTGGGACCGGCAGCTCCAAATTTTTCCGGTATTCTGGTTTTGCAAACGGTATTTTACCGGTAATTACCGGTTAATGCGATCACTGTACATCCCATGCAGCATGCAACGCTTGCTTTACAAATACACAACACTGCATGTTCACAAACTGCACACCCTCCAGTATGGGCACTCACCTGAAGCGTGGAACTTCAATGAATAGTTAGTGTCGACCGGCAGACCTCCGATTTTGCCTCGAACCTGACCAGTAAGCAGCTCCCTCTCGAGTTGACTTGTTGTTGTCTTTTGGTTGATGGTAATCACCAGATCTGCATACACGCTGCCAGCTCTGTCAGGTAATGACAAGCATACATGAGAAATTCAAATATCAAACGTGTAACATATTGCTGTTTAGCTGAAACATTAGAAAACACAACACACCTGTATCCTAGATTTTAAACAAAAAAATGATGTTGATGATAAAGAAGATGGCTTGATATACTGTATGACTCCTAACTGAATGCTGAGACATACCGGTATGGGTTTTGAAAGAAACGGGAAAGTAAAACCTGATTCCTTAAAACGTGATTTGTGTCAAAAGCAATGCTACAGATGGTACTGTGTGGTATGGTAGGCTTCTCCTGAGCACACGTATCCATCTCTTTTGAGATGTTCAAGGTGCAACAGGACTGGAGAACAAAGCAGTAAAAGCCTGCTGCAGCTAAGCGCAAAGAACTACATACAAAATTATATGTACCTGAAACTCCTGGCATAGGTTTCCACGTAACCCTCACCAATGCTGGTTTTTAAAAAGCCATCGACCTGTCAGAGAAGAAGTTTCTCAGCATTAATCATACTGAATACTCTAACCTTGCCAGTTGTGATATACAGGCTCAGTTCACTTGAGAGCAAGAGAGAGAGAGAGGGTGGGGTGGGCGTTTGGGAGTTTAACGTTCTTTTCCACCACATACGGAGAGAGAGAAGACAAAAATATATTAGTACACATAAACGGAGCATTACCTTAGCCATGACTAAATTTGTAACAAGATTTCAGTCCCCACTACCACGATGCAGTTACAGATGAAACAGTCAGAACTAGAAGTGTGCAAAACCAAAAAAACAAACAGAATAAAAGTTGTGAGCTGAAAGCACAAAATACTCACAGCATTCTCTACACTGCCTCTAAGTTCGAAGAAGGTACTTGACTGATTGTCCAACAGGTCATCTGTCCAGGTCACATTCTGCATTCGGAATTCAGCACTGACCTTCATCAGCACAGCAACAGCTTTCAACAGAATGACACAAATTTCACTCATTAGTAAAAAGTTGACTGAAATTAATTCAATTTTATTTTGAGGGGGTATGGGGACAGGGGTGGTTCAACGTGTTTCCACTGCTGCTGCTCTCTAAGATAATTATATAATACTGTCATATTTGTCTGTCCCCTAATAAATGCTCATTAGCTGAAGATTTTGGAATACGTTTGTCTTGTCTGTTATCCTCTAAACATGCTTTGAAACTATTGGTGTCCTGTTTTCTAATTTAGGGCAGGGAAATGGGAATTAAGTGGGTATATAATCCTTTCAAATTTAATATGACCTCACAAATTTACCAGGAAATATAGATTTTAAGTGCAAATCTAGAACAGTGCTCATTTTTCAGAGAGACTGTGTGGGGTTTGTCACTTGGTAACACATACGCTGGGTACATGTCACTAGTACTACATACCAGGTATTAACACATAGGAATACCCTTGGTTTACAACACTGAAGGCAAGCCTGTTCAAAAGTTGTTACGGTGGCGAGACAACTGACATAGAGTAAATATAAAAAGGAACGTATCACATACCCTGTGTTGTAAATGTGACAGAATCTGAAGTCACGTCACCGCCCTTGCCTTTCACAGTGACAGTAACGGAGTATGACTGTTCTGGCTGAAGCCCTGTCACGTCATAGGATGTGACGTCTTTCCCAACATCCACAGTTTGCTGTTCTGCCCCCGTGGAGCTGCTCAGCACAAGGGAGTAACCGTTGATGACCGCGGCGTAATCAGTATTAACTGACCAGCTGACCGTGACAGAGCTTGAGCCAATGGCTGGTGTTTGCACAGTTGGCAAGGGCACCGTTCCTATAATTAGTAAGAGGAGATGAAGTACAGTCAAACCTGTGTAAGACGGTCACCCAAGGGACTGGGCCAAACTGACCGCCTTGGACAGGGTGACTGGGTTATCCAGGGTGGCATATCAACAGCTAGCATGTCAGGGGATCGTCTGGGGTGGCTGGGTTAGACAGTGGCATGGCTTATACAGGTGACCGCCTTGGCAGGTTCGACTGTACATGTAAGTACCAGTACTCTGCATTTATAAGTCACTTGCCATGTGATATAATTATCAAGAGTTTTCTACCAGAGTGTACTACTGTATACAGAAAGAAGAGAACCCTACCTATCCACCATCATGATTGTGCACAGTTGACTGGTCAAGTGTTAAAGTACAGTACATGTAAGACACAAATTATAACCATTGATGCCAAGCATCTAAACAATGGAATGGTCTGCAACAGAGCTTAGTTTGGGAGATTTTGTGAAACACAAAAATTCCAGATCTCCTGCAGGCAAAATCAGCTCCATTTAAGTACCATTCTTTGCTTTAAATATGCTTCCCTTGTCATACATGTTTAAATGAGAATAATGTCCTTGTCACCTTCGGTTAGCTGTAGTGTTTAACGACAAAGCTCTCAATACTCACTGTTAATATTAATGGTAACATTGGCATCATCATGGAATGAGCTGTCACTGGCTTGCACTGTCAGTTGATATCGGACAATGTCAGGTGACAGGCGATCACGTGACACAAGGTACACGTCACCGGTCCAGAGACGTACCCTCCATGCACCGTCCTCGTTACCTGCAGCTTGAAAAGAAATCGGTACATTTAAAAGTCAGCCAAAGTCGTTTTATGACTTTGAGAGAGAGAGAGACTCAAGTTGACTCGACTCGACTCGACTCAACTCTTATTGATCAGGCCATTGGCCCATATCAAGGGCTACATGTGCGCCAACACAACAGATTTTGAATAAACCTGTTATGTGACAAGGAATACCGAGTAACATTCTGTAAAAATGAGCCACGTGGAAGATGACATATACTGCTAAGCAGCGTTCCTCAACGAGAGAGAGGTGAGAGAGAGAGAATGTGTGTGTGTTGGAGAAAGTTAGGGGGAGGTGGGGAGGTGGAGAGGGGAGGGAATGCAGAGGGTTGAGTACAGAATGACAAATATTCAATATCCATGACAATTACCCAGTATGTCGTAGGTGAGTGTGCTGAAGGCTGTCGTGGGGTCAGAGTCAGTGCAATTCACCATGGCAACAGACTGACCCTGGGCAACGTTCCAGGGCACAGTGACATTGACGAAAGAAAGGTCACACTGAGGCGGCTGGTTGACATCCTCAATATCAATGGAGATCAGCACGGAGGACTTCAAACCTGTGTCAGGATCTGTCGCCTGTTTTTACAAAAGTGTGTTGACAATACACCCTGTTCTACGGATAGTATCTATGATCTATATAGTCAATGGCATCAGCTATAATGTCCTCAAATGTAAAATCAATGAGTAACTGACCCTTCCCACCATGTGAATGTAATGTGTTCGTGTCCAGTGTGTGAGAGAATGCGTGTGATTCATGTGAGCGTGTGTGTTGGGTTCAGTTCACGGCACTTTGAGCCAATTCAAGAAATTGGGTAAAGCACCTATACAATATACAGTTATTATTATTACAAGCAACCACTGAATGTGCAATCTGTAATAGTTTTTTGTTTTTTTTTTATAGACTTGTTGGGTTCCGTTTGCAGTACTTTCAAAAAAATAATTGGGAAAAGTGCCTCTGTTGTTATTATTATTAATAATAATATTTTTACTATCATTACTGACCCAGACTTGTGTCTGAAGCGTTGTACTGACGGCACTGAAGAGAGAAATCAACACAGTCACACTGCCTGTACTGGCGTCAATGGTAAAATACTGGCTGAAGTCACTACTTCCTGCAGAAAAAAACAAAAACAAATCCAGTTCAGACTTGATGCGGAAAAACAACAAGCTGGTACTAAGTAATTAAAAACATCTTGTGTAGGAAATGAGCTCCTTCATCACGATATACTTGAAGCAGAATAATTATGTAATACTTTTGCTGTCAAGAACACTGATGGTCATACATGGCACACAGACAATGGGGATGGGTGGGTGTTTGGCAGTTTAACATCCTTTTCCACACACAGACAAGGGGAAAGAATAAGATTATCAAACAGTAAACGAAAGTTTGTGCCTGTGCGCACATGTGAATGAAAGCACACACACAGGCACGCACGCACGCACGCACACACGCACGCACGCACGCACGCACACAGCTGAGTCATGCAATACAATCATGTTGTGTCCATCATCATGATGAATGTCAAGTGTACTAAATCAACCCAACCAAAAACCCAATAGACTGAATTATGAAAATAATCATAAACCCTGGAAAAAATCAACAGACCTTGAAGTGAATACTGAAGGGGCACCTCCCGATTATTAACTGTAGCCCGGACAGATTCGACGGTTGACCCAACTGGTGTGTCCTCCTGCACGTCCTGCTGGTACTGGTTGTAGTCAAACCGTGGCTGGGCGCTTAGGTAAGTCACAGTCAGTGTATAATCCCACACATACGTTCCCAACCCATTGTCAGCTGTCAGTTGAATCTGACAAATAAAACGGATTTCATCATTTGTGATGCTGGAGATGTGATGCTAAAAGAGTACATGTATATTTAGAGTATATTTTAAGATTGGTTGTGTTCAGATCAAATTCTTAGAAATTGTCCCTGATATTCAGTTTTGATCACGGCAAAAATGTATATTTAATGCTGAATATTAATACTCTTCTGCATAGCAATCATTGTACACTTTTCCTGCACTATTCTGAAAATGGAGTTCGCCACAATTCCACAATTATGTCTGATTTTTTTTTTTTTTTTTTCAAGATGGTGTGGGTATCTCAGCGTCTCATTCTGGATTTAGAAAATATGATTGTGGTTCACTTTTGTTTCATTTTAATAGATCATTTAACAGAATTAAGTGCTGAAAGACTGGAAATTCTGGGCAAGGTAAAAAAAAGGTAAACATGCAACACACACACACACACACACACACACACACACACACACACACACACACACACACACACACACACACCCCTCTGTTGTGACGACAATGCCTGTCCAACGAAATGAACTTACGCTGTAACTTCCGTCAGTTGTGAGAAGGTAACAGTACTCTGCAAAGTCATTTGCGGCCAAAGACATGTTCTCACGGAAGGCCGAGATAAAATCTCCAGTGAGGTTGTAGTCAATGAAAGAGTTGTCCCCCTGGGGTGTAGAAGGATCCTGGCAGTTGGGAATCAAACGGAAACACTCATCCTTCCGCCACACACTAGGGGGCGAGATCGTCGGGTTGCATGATGGTGGATAGTCTCCTACAAACAATGAATACACTTTATTCTCTTCATGCACGAAAATGCCTTCTATCAAATGTGTCAGTTTTAATTTCCAAACCTTCCAAATTAGTATCATGTGTGAAGTGTATGTGTGCTTTCGTAATGATCACCGGTGAGTGACGTGTATTTTTCTCGCTTGGAGGCGAGGTTTTACATGAGAACATAAAGTCCATCAAGGTTTTAGTTTATCATTTGGACTAAAAGGAGAAAAAACATTCCCCATTTGCACAAACACTTGTGAAGTAGTTTACCCTGGTAATGCTGAGACCGGAATATTCAAGATCACCTCTATGGCTTGGTCAGCATAATTAGACAAATTATTTCAGAAAGACCACGGTCAATGTTTCCATTCCGGATGCTTAGTGCATATTCACGGAATAGAATTTCAACAAAAGAAAATTGCTTTAAACCCTCATTGTGATTCAGCCAGACAGATTAACATATTTCTATCTGTAGCTGAGTTTTCCTACAGGTGTACTCAATTTAACAGATCTAAACACATACAGTGATACTGCCTTCAAGACAATAACATCACTTACGAAATATGGTGAAAGTGACTGTCACATCACTTGTTAACCCGCCTCCATCAACTGCGTACACAGGCAGGGTTAGCGTCAAAGCATCACGTGGAACAGGCTTTGCTAGTATGATGTCACCTGATTCACTGACATTGAAAAAGGCTGCAAAGAGACCATCAGCTATGAGTCAGTGTGTTTATAAGGACATCCATTCTAACAACATGATCATGCTTCTCTTGAAGAACAAGGTGAACAATATATCAAGAGTTAGGATTGTAGCTCCAAGGCCTGGTTAATGCCGGAATATAGGAAGCATGGAATGTGGCCCTGTCACGCAGTCTCAAACCACATGGACTTCCATAGCACCATCATACCATCATCCCCCAGGGATGTCACTGGAGCTTGAAACCTATAGGACAAATGTCCTGGAAGGTGGCAGATGAATAGGACGTTTGTCCTGAATTGGAACGAAGCAATAGGACATTCTGGCGCGCGACAATAAAGCATTGTAAAACAGGAACCACATAAACACAGGTCAGGGTTAAACTCTTTGCCTCATTGTGTCCTTCATACATGTGAGTAGTGTGGAAGACACAGAGGAAAAGGGGATTTATTGACTAGTACGACCATAAGAAAAGGACATAAACTTATTGGCAAAGAAAAGTGAAAAAAAAAGTATTATCAACTCATTTCAGGTAATACTGTTTGGTTGACTTGCTGTCAGTGTCATCAAAGATTCAAATGTTCAACAGAAACACAATCGCACATATGACCTCTTCTTGAAATAAACAATCGGACATCTGTCCTGCTGGACAGTTTTTTTCATCGGACACTCGGCCAAGTCTATCGGTCATAGTCCTGTGTCCAGGCACCAGTGACATCCCTGATCCCCATCCTCATCATCATGCATATAAACATTGCTCCAGCTTCCTAGCCATCTGTGGATTCCACCCATGACCTGGGAGGAGTATCACTCGAGTTGGCAAAGAATTGGGGCAGCAAAAAACAACCACCACCACCCCACAAATTCTCACAAATGTTTTGGCAAGTTCTGATACATACACACATAATGATCGTTTAACAGAATTAAGTGCTGAAAGACTGGAAATTCTGGTAGTGGTTCCTAAAAAAAAAAAAAAAAAACACCACCCCACCCCTCTTTGGTCCTAACTCTAGTAGTCACAACATTTATTTAGCATTACATAAATGACAAACTGTTGCCTGCCAACTTGTGGCTAAGAGGCCAGGTCATTTCCGTGGCCACAGGGAGAGGAGCCAGTTCAGACTTTAGAATTTGTTGAATGGGGTCATTTCCCTTAAATCATATCAGGAAAGCACGATCGATAAAGACAACACTGCAGTTTCTCACAAGGGTAAGGGTTACGTACTCTAATAAACTTCTCAATAGCTATATATTCCTCCCATTTGCAAATGCCACAGAAAGGTGTGTTAATCAATTTGCATACTCACTGTAGTTGCCTTGTGCGTGAGCAGCGTAAGTCAGTGATTTGAACGTGTCATTGAAGTCGGAGTCTGTACATGACACAGTGAGAACCGTTGTTGATACTGATGTCACAAGGGCCAAGTTGACATTTGGAACTGCGCTACATGAGGGCGGCTCGTTGACATCATCAACGTTCACAAAGAGTGTTGTGTTTGCTGTCAAACCTTCGCCATCTGCCGCCTGTGTGATAAACAGAGATCTTTGTCATTTTGCCCCCCCCCCCCCCCCCCCCCAAAAAAACAAAAACAAACATTTTCAAATTAAATTGCTAGAGATGCAATAGAATGGATCAGAGTTACATAAACCTACCACCCCAACAAGAAAACAAATACAAAAATTGAGTAAATGAAAAAAAAAAAATTAAAACTTAAATGGTCTGAAAACAGGGTAGACAACTTTCAATGCAGACAATGAGACATACACACTGTCTCACACACACACGCACGCACACACACACACACACACACACACACACACACACACACACACACACACACACACACACACAGAGTCCCTCTGTGGCACTTTATCACCTATTATGATTACAAAGCACAGTCAGCTCGCATTATCTACCATGCTTTTAGATTGAGGTGTATTTGCACCAGGCCCCACATGGTTCAATATATGAAAATATGAAAATGTCTCCATCTACTTCATAAGTAGCTGACAACTTTATTCTTAATGCAATATTGCCAACACTTAGACCGCATGAGTGTCGCTTACGACCTAAAAGACATTTCCGATCCACACCAAACTGAGACTGTGGTATATGGCTAAACGCTCTAGTTCTAATTAAAGCGCTGGTTACTATTATAGACCTATACAGACACTCTACACTTGCTTACTGTCAGACCAACGATGTAGATCAAATCTGGACGTAGTGCTGTCCGGACGAAGATAACGAACGAACCATCCAAAAGCTCAAGTGGTTTAGTGGTCGTTTCAAATGTATCCTCAAATGGTGTTCCATCAGTGTATTCCGCTCTCACAGCTTCAAACAAAACAAGGGCAAGTTTGTGAATATTATTTTATAACTGAGCACTGAAAACAAGACAAAAAAAAAAAAGGGGGGGGAGGGGGAAAGAATCAGGGAAAACCGTATCAGATTATTGACATTCTGATAATAATAATAATAATAATTGTGTATCGTGTGCGCGCTTTTTCCTAATTTCTTGAATTGGCTCAAAGCGCCGCGACCCAACATGCATGCTCACGTGAATCACACGCATTCTCTCACACAATGGGCATAAACACATTAGAATCACGTGGTGTGAAGGGGTCAGCTCAGCTATTTAAGTTTCGGAATTTAGAATTGCATTTATTTCAAATATTGTGAGCTGAACATTTCCAAAGCAGAAGGGGAGGAAGCCTGAGCACCCGGAGATAGCCTCCGACGATTGGCCCGAATGAACGGTGCCACATACAAGAAGGAGAAATTCTGCGCCCCGAATAGGACTCAAACCTGAGCTCTCGCACTGGTGGCAAAGTCTCTTAACCACTAGACCACTGACCGCCCCATGTCAGCCAAAAGATCAGTTTACCATCTTGCCATTGCTAAGCTATGGGAAAGTAATTAGAATAACTGAGACCAGAGGGTCAAACATTTTACAAACACCGGATATTTTCCTGAGGCTCTCCAGGTGACGTAGATGCCAGTACACATCAATCAGGGATGGATTTACTCAAATATGCCAATGAGACATTGTCTCCTTGACCAGTCATTTTTATGAGACATTTTCATTTTCTATGAGACAATCAAGTTCACCCGCATCACTCTGTCACATGTCTGTGCCGAGAGCCTGTTCCTAAGTGCAGTGACGTTCAGGTTCTTGAACGGAAAAGGACCTCTCGATCGCAGAACTGAGAAAACTGATAACGCGCCAATATTTTTTGCAACTCTTTCGAGCGAGAGTTCCTGGCAGCGCGCGCGGCAAGCAGGATAAGTAAGCCTCATCACTAAAATTAGATTAGTGTAACAGACTCTATGACTGACACAGACAGCGCATCTCTGCTTCGCGTTGTCAAGTGCGCTTGTGATGTCATGTTCGTGCGACACATAACGCATTTTGCGAAATTTCTATGCGACATTTTATCAAAATATGAGACATAGTCGCACGGCGCGCGAGAAAATCGATCCCTGCATCAATGGATGAAAATAACAGTACAGATTAAAAATTGCTGTTTTAACTTACTATAGATCAGCGACTTGATTTTGAAATTGTCTGTCACCGTATCTGGATCTGACATGACGATGACATCTCCAGTGAAGTTCGACACAGCATCATTCTGGTTCCTCACAACAGCCACAGTTGTTCCCACGGTAACGTTCTCTGCCACAGTAGTGTTGTACGTCGGGTACTCAAACTGTGGTGCAGCATTCACATCAGTAACTGTGATGTTCCACTCAACGTCCGTGCTGCCCAGTATGTAGGACACGTTGACGTCAATCTACAGCACACGTCACAAGGCAATCATTATGTTCAACAATCTGAGCTTTGGATATGTGATATCAGATCTATATTCAACTTCAACTGACTAAAACAAACTCATTATTATTCCAAATTGATAATTCCATTTTTTGCTTTTGTGTGTGTGTGTGTGTGTGTGTGTGTGTGTGTGTGTGTGTGTGTGTGTGTGTGTGTGTGTAAGGTTTTCTCTTTGCTTCTTCTCCAAAATTAGATAGATACTCAATCAGTACCAAGCATATGCTTCCAACTTATGTTCCCCCCAAAACAACAACAAACCAAACAACAACAACAAAAAAAAAACAACCAAAAACCAAAACAAAAACTAACCAAAAACAAAACAAAACAAAACTAAAACAAAAAACATCCTCCTCCACCACCACTAACAACAAAACAAACAAACAAAACAAAAAGAAGAGAAGGTGGTTCCTCTAGGAGACAGCAACCTGAAGAAAGTAACCACACTGAAGACACAAGAAAAGGAATGACAGAATCATCTGCATCCTACTTTAGAGAGAGCCAACCCCCCCCCCCCCCCCCCCCCCAAATGATAAGATGACCACTCACAGTAAACTCTCCGATAGTAAGTGCCCTGCCGTTAGACACATCCACGCAGGCTTTGAGAAGAAGATTCCCCGGAAGCGAAGTACGGCTTTGTGGCACTGATTCGCTGATGATTATCTCCCCGCTCGTTGCGTCACTGATGATGCTGAAGGCGGGTTTGAGATTCCGGCCAGTCGGGCCAGTGCACTCAACTACCACTGAGCTGCACGTTCCGACTGAGTCTGTCTCAAGGAAGGCCAAGCTAGCCAAGGACGGACTGCAACTCGGCGGGTAGTTACCTGTAAGTATCAAAGTACAGTCTGTAAAACCTAAGGTTGCATACACTCAACAATTTTAAAGGCCCCACTGTTACCATTTTTTAGGCTGGGGAATTGCTGAAGAAACAAAAAGAAAAAAAGACTGAAACCTAGACTGGGGTGCAGACGCAGCGCCCTGTTGGGGGAACACAGGGGCAATGCCCCACTTAAGAAAACAAATTTCAGCATTTTAAAGTAGCCTTTCCCGGCACCCAAAAGTGAAATACTGCCTTGATACTGACATACAAGTCTTCCAAACTGAAGTCAGACTGTCGGGCTTGATGATACATGGCATTACATGTATCATGATAGTGCCTGCAACCTTTTTCAGTCATCCAACCTTTTCTTTGGCTGAAACTTAACATTTTTTTTTATTTTTTTTTTTGGGGGGGGGGATTAAAACACAGACAACACAACTGAGTAGAAATGATACAGGACAGGCAGAGACAATTAAAAACCATGCACGCGTATCAGTGATAAGACCCAAAACAAAACAAGAGTTGGTTGAGTTATCCTTGTTCAAATGTCTGTGTGTTACACTCGGAACCATACAAATCTGATAGGCTGTTTAAGGTGGGCAAGCACAGTCATAAGAGTGGGTGGGTGTTTGGAGGTTTAACGTCCTTTTCCACCACATAGGGTGATATCAAAGACGGGGCAACGATGAAAAAGCCAGCACAAATATTTGGCCCCAGCCGGGATCGAACTTCACGACCTGAGCATTAGAAGTCCAACGCTCTACCATTCGACCACCCCGGCTCCCCACAGTCATAAGAACAATTGTTTCAAAACAGAATCAAAACAGAATCTTCCTTATATGAAGCCTTGTAGTGGTAGCGATGGTTTCTTAACACAGTTGTTGCCAGTAAAAGCTAGGGTGCAAACTGTCAGTCCTGACTGCACATCTGCCTCTTTAAAAAAAAAAAAAAAAAAGATTTTATGCTCACCATTCATTTTCATCACCTCAAGATGACAATTCTAAGACTAAGAATGACGACGACATCAACCAGCCCGCTACACTTACTGTTGACATCAAAAGTGATACTGACATCGCTTGACAGCCCCCCACCGTCTGTGACATGAACACTGTAAGACATTGTGTCAAAGCCGATGGGCACCAAAGTCGACAGCATGATCACCCCAGACTCCAGAATATCAAACTTTTCTGAAACATGGGAAGAAGAGGAAGAACATCATAATGATGTACATATACATAGGAAAAGGGTGGGTGGGGCCGGGTGGGTGTTTCATGTATTTTTCCACCATGCATGGGCGATATCAGAGATGGAGTAATGAGAAATAAAGCCAGCACAAATATTTGGCCCCAGGAAAAGATGTTTTATCAACTGAATCAGATGGCTGATTCTCTCCAGCTTGCCTGAATGTTTTCCATTAATGTTTGAACAAGCCAAACTTACCATACATAACCTGCAAGCAGCAAAACATGCAGATGTTGCAACAACAACAACATCAACAATGACAACACAACAACAATACCAACAACAACAACCTCAACCTCTAACTGTATTACTCACCAAAATCAAGAATATGGTTTTCTTGGTATGTCAGTGTAGACAGTGTTACATTCACATCCACATCGGTGCATGACAAATTGTAGACAGGTGATGTGGGTGGATGCTGCAGGTCCAGAGGAACTGATGTCTCATTTTGGCAGATGGGGGCTGAATTCTCATCTCGCACGGTGAAAGTCACGACTGTGTTGTCCGTCAGACCTCCAGCGTCAATGGCCTGCAACGCAGTTTTCAATTGCTTGAGATTTTTTTGACAGCTGGGCCAGTGCTGGTAACAATTCCTGCCAGTAACACAAGAGGCTGAGGGTTTGAGTCCCACTTACGGCGTCCAATTTTCACTTCGAGTGTGTGGATCAAACATTCCTTTGAACTTGTAGCCAAGGGTCATGTTTATTCCGTCAGTTCCTCGACTCCTGCTTTGGAAATGCTCAGCCCAAACACAAAAAGTAAACCAAAGAAACGTATATATTGAAATTATGGATCTTGAATAGCAGAGCTGACTGACTCTATGCACCATGTAATTGTAATGTGCTGATTTTCATGTTGTGAGTGAATGCACATGATTCACAAGAGTGTGCGCGCCAGGTTCACTGAGCGGCACTTTGACGGAAGGAATTGGACAAATGCACCTGTATCATCATCATCATCATCATCATCATCATCATTGAGTTATTAATTTTTCAAGCAGTATACGGTGTGTCAGCGAAAGCCCAGTTTACAATACAAAGTAGGCAAATTGGTGCTTATCTCGTAATAAATTACTACCACCCACCTGTAGTGTGAACACATACTGCAGGCCGGCACCCAGGGCAGACTGGACAACAAACTCGTCATTGGCTGATAACTGGATTGGCACGTCACTCTGAGACGGGGCCATCACATTAGTTGAGTTTGGGTACGCAGTCACCACTCCTGCATAAACGCTTCAAACGTCAGCAAGGACGACACACCAAGTGGATTCAGAATCACACAAAACATGAAATGCCTACCTTTGGGCCGCGCCCACTGCATTATGCGCTGCAGAAGTACGAAGCCAGTTTAAGTATCGGTACTACTCGCGCACTCAGCAAACTGGCTCTGCGGACATTTGACCCCAATCTGGCGTACGCATGCTCGGTGGCCTCTCAACCCTGAGAAATATACCCGCATCAATCTGACAGCTCCTTTGTTCTGATTTGACTGCATGAGTGCCCCAGAAAGCAGCAATATGATTGGTTTGCCATTATGAAAGCAAAAAGCCTCTGCTTGTCCTGGCAGCAATACTGCTATAAGAGTTCTGCCCCAAACTGTGTTGACTGTCTGAAGAACCAGGTTGCTCTGCATCATTGCCACTTACCAGTTACAGCAAGAACCCTATATTCACTACTCTAGCGGATCTAGGGCCCTTGGTTATGGTCAACGTCGTGAAATCTCCGATGGGACGCCGTGTGGAATGCAACCCTGTCATGCAGTCCCAAACCACACAAACCTCCATAGCAGCACAAAACCACCACCCTCATCCTCATCATTATGCCTTAGGTTCAGAGCCCTACATGGATTTCCACATAAGGACTATAAGACTGGAGCAGGGGAAGCATTGGGATTTTTAAAAAAAAGAACAAAGAAACAAAACTTACCAATTACTGTTACTTTATGTAATGTGTACTGGCTGTCTGAGTCAACATCCGATACACAGATGGCAGGCACGGTGGTTGGACCGGGAGCAACTGCGCATGTCACTTTGGCAACTGTTGAGCCCGACGGTGTCATTTCGGACAGTTCTACCTGGTACTGAGCTTGGCTGAACTGAGGAGGCTGGTTGATGTCCTGAACCGTGATGTTACCAGGGTACACTGTGGAGCTCAGAACATTGGCTACCTCGATAGTCCACTGTAATGATTGAATGGGGTGAAAGCATCTTTGATATTTAGAAGCAGCTTGTGCGTGTGTGTGGCAATGTGTGTGTGTGTGTGTGTGTGTGTGTGTGTGTGTGTGTGTGTGTGTGTGTGTGTACTTGTTGAGTGCATGATCTTTCTCTTTCCGCAGCTAATGATTCACATCTCCATTCATTTATCTCTGCATTACTCCTCCTAATCTCATATAAAAACTTCAGGCAGCAACTAAACTAGAAGCTAGTTAAGCAGTGCCAGAGAAGCAGACTTTTAATTTCATTTTTAACATCCCTACTGCGAATGCTCGTGTCATCAGTTGGAACCCCGGCTGGGGCCACATATTTGTGCTAGCCCCGTCTTTGACATCACCCATACGTGGTGGAAAAGGACGTGATACTCCCAAACACCCACCCGCCCAACCCTCCCTGTTGGGAAATTCGAGCTGCTTCCCCCGGGAAGTGTGTCACTGCGGTGTGGCGCCACCCAAGAAAGCAGGATAACACGGAGAGAAATCCCGATGAACAGCCCGGTAGCCAAGAAAAAACTGAAGCTTTCAACAGACAACATAGTAAGCATGCACATGGAGTTTTTTTTTTTTTTGTTTTTTAAAGTAGTGTTTCTTTCGTCATTTATATTTCATAAATATTTTCAAATGCATGCTCTGAACGACCTTACCACTTACCAAAAAACCTGTATTACTTACTTTACTTAGACTAGAGACATACATCTATATGTTTCTGCTGTGAATGCCTGTGCTTTGTATGTCTTTGCTTTAGTTCAAAACAACATTTCCAGCACAACTTTCAAAATGTAAACTCTAGGACTGACCGCCTTAAGACTTACATCATAGAGACCGTAGTTCCCAAGTAGACTCGTCAGAGGGCAAACGGAAAGGACGAAGTCCGCCTTTGCTAACACGGAAGATGTTGTGGTGTAGCTCACATTAAACAGAGCAGGGCTGGTTGGCAAAATATCTATGGTGAGATTGTATTTGTCCAGTGCGCTATCGTGGCTGCAAGACAGACTGGCTGTAGCACACTCAGTAGTCGTTGCGTCCTCAGGAATCACCAGCGAAAGATTTTGAGGGCTGCACTGAGGTGGGTAGTCGCCTGAAATGTCCAAACAGGTCACATTCAGCACTGACGGGGGGGGGGGGGGGGGGGGGGGGGGGGGGGAGTCAAAATGGCGGAGTTTATTTCAAAAGTTTACAGTGATGATGATCATTTGCTCTCAGGTAAATCCGCGTTTGAAATCAGTATAAGAGACGGTGAACTAAATTTCATAGCAGCTGTGACTGAATTGGCATAAGACTGACTGAGACAACTTGACCATTGGAGTATCAGAGAATGCCCACTCACGACTGACGTTGAAGGTGATGTTGACATCAACCGACAGTCCACCACCGTCAGTGACGTAAACGCTGTACGTCAAAGTGTCGTCATCAATAGTCAACTGCTTATCTAAGCTGACGACACCACTTTGGTTGACTGAAAAGTAGTCTGGAAAAAGAGAGGAACATATAGACGTACACAGCCATTCCCGCCTCGAATGTAAACATTAACGGATAATCAGAGGATTCAGAAGCAGTCCATTTGATTAAAGAATCGAATGAATTTCATTCTTAGCAAGCACATGTTGTAGGAACACTCCTGCACGCTGAAACATGCTATCAATTGAGCGGAGCTGTAGCGGCAGAAGACGTCTGCGTAGGCCTACGATGTTCTCACCATATTAAAATTGTTGGACTGAGTCTTGTTATCCCTTCTTTTGATTAGAGAGAGAGAGAGACAGACAGACAGACAGAGAGAGACCCAAAAAGAGAGAGAGACAGAGACAGACAGATAGAGACACAAAGAGAGAGAGAGAGACAGAGACAGACAGACAGACAGACAGAGTGAAGACAGAGACAGAGTGAAACGTTTTATGACAGGAGAGTGACTTGTGGGCATTACAGACCACACGCAGAGAGACAGACAGACAGACAGACAGGCAGACAGACAGACGGAGTGAAAGGTTTTATGACAGGGCAGTCACTTGTGGGCATTACAGACTACACGCAGAGAGAGAGAGAGACAGAGACAGACAGACAGACAGACAGACTGAAGACAGACAGACAGTGAAACGTTTTATGACAGGATAGTGACTTGTGGGCATTACAGACCACAGAGAGAGAGAGAGAGACAGACAGACAGACAGACAGACAGACAGACAGACAGAAGAAGCTAATTATTTCTGCTCCCTCAGCACTATACTGCGATTATTGTCAGGCGTAAAAAAAAAAAAAAAATGCAGCGTACATAAGCTTAATCTTTTTAACAAAATATATTTCACCCACGCACCTGAATCGAGAATATCGTACTCTGCGTAAGTCAGAGCTGCAAAAGTTTCATTCACATCTTGATCACTGCACGACAACGTGTACACAGGTGTTCCCACTGGTGTCACCAAATCCAGCGAAGCGGACGTCACTTGACACGAAGGAGGGTCGTTCACATCCAGAATTGTAAATCTGACCAAGGTGATGTCAGTGAGGGGCTCGCCATCTTCAGCCTGAGGGAAAGCACCAACAAAGACCGGAGGATTTAGATCTGCATGTACGCGTCTGTGAGGAGGGCGCTGCATACATGTTGGCTCGCAAAGGGAGGTAAATGGTTAATTTTTTTTCTCCCCCGTTTCCAAGGCCTTTGCCAAAGGCTTTGGTATCAATCCAACTGTATACGATTTTTTAGTATCTCGTGACATGCTGCAAGAAAATTTTGCCATTTAGGGTATTTTCTTGAGTGACCCCCCTCCCCCCCCCCCCCCTTTGATGCCGCTCTAATTCAGCGAACAGTGGCCGCTTTGCCACAAACTTGAATGAAATCAATCCGAACGTTTATCATTATTTTTTGAAAGTTGGTTATATTCTCTTTAACGCCATACAAAAATATTTCTAATCCCTTTAGATTCAGTCAGAAACTGTCAATGTCGTAAAGTTGAACGTTTAGGTCGTGCGTCAGGTGACTAGGTAAAATAGGGACGTGTCCATCGCCGTACCCTTCTTTAGCGGTATTGTGACTATCGCTGAAGAAAAAAGAGCTTGTGACTATTTTCTTGCATACAGCGCCAAGAACAAATTTGTCTTATTTATTTTGCGTATTTTATTTTATATATATAATCATGCTGTGGATGGACACTGACAGTGACAGTGTGAGTGGCTATAGTTTTCGAGTCATTGAGACAGTGAAATTAAAACAAAGAAACTTTGAAACATCATTCTGTTTATAATAATAATAATAATAAATGGCATTTGTAGGCCGCATTTCTTTGGAATAACTCAATGCGCCAATCACTCACCGACACTCACGCACATTTTACAAACAGTGGACAGACATACAGTGGTGAAACTGACTAGTTGCTGACACGGGAAATTATTGGAAATCTTTACAAAAGAAGAATGTTTTAAGATTGCTCTTAAAAATAGACAATGTGGGCGCATTTCTCAGATTTGCTGGCAGGGAATTCCAAAAGGTTGGTGCAACAAAACTGAAAGAGCGCTCGCCAAAGGATTTCAGGTTGCGCTTGGGAATTTTGAGAAGCCTCTCCGTCGACGACCAGAGGGTTCGCGACGGTTGATAGGTGACGTGTGAAGCCGAAAGGTATGGTGGAAGGGTGCCATCAAAATGACGAAAGGCCAAAACAGAAATTTTATACTGAAGGCGGAAATGGACTGGTAGCCAATGGAGCTCTCTCAGAAGCGGTGTTGCATGCTCTCGCTTCCGTTTGCCCAGCACTAAGCGCGCAGCGCTGTTCTGAACTCTCTGAAGGCGGCCTAATTGTTCTGCTGGAAGGCCAGCCAGTGCTGAGTTACAGTAGTCGAGGCGTGAGGTTATGAGAGCAGTAACTAATTTTACACAAGCACTCTGTGAAAGGTACGGTCGGATGATGTCCTCCTCTTCGTACGTGCAGTTCATGTATCCCCAGTGAATAAACTTACCTGGAGCCAGAAGGTGTGCGTGATTCCCGGCTGAAGTGTGGAAGTTACCTCGAAGCCATAAGGACTGTCAACCAGCTGGATAGGTTGAACAGAGTTCGTGGGGCCATCGGACAAATAACCTGAAGAATGCGCCAACGGCAAATAAATAAATAAAGAAAGAAAGAAAGAAATGAGCAAGACGATACGAAGAAAGCCAGACCGTACAGACAAGGGACGAGCACTCATTTTCACCCCCGATTCGCTAGTGCCAGAGACAGTGGATATGGGAAATTGGAAACCGGCCCTATGGAATCATTGCCGCGGCCTCGCACATGTATTGTTTTATTCTGCTTTGGAAATGTTCAGCCCACAAAGTTTGAACATAAATGCAATTCAAAATTCAGAATGGATACGAGGATACGAGGACTCAATGCACTACACACCAGTTAGAAGCACTCGTTGGAATTTGTAGGAATCTGTGAAGTTATCCGGGTCCCACACAATAATGGGCCCTAGGTTCAGGGATGACGTCCCTTGGTCCTGAGGCTGTGTCTCCATGACCAGCACATCCACCTCAGCTATTCGCTGGCCGACGGCGGTATTTTCGGCAACAGTGTAGTCGTATGTGTCCCTTAGGAATGACGGTCTCTGATTGACGTCATCCACTGTGACGTTCCACGTCACTGCCGTCTGACCCAGTTCGTTGTACACCAGCAACATGACCTGATTTCATGATCGCAAGGCACGCGCGGACACATGCACGTGCACACACACACACACACACACACACACACACACACACACACACACACACACACACACACACATGGCGAATCTTGTTTGCAATAAACGCAGGGATGACTGGTACTGACCACAATAATATCGACTATAAGACAAGCATTATATATGCGCTTGTAGACAGTATCCATGGATACCGGACCTGTGCTGGGTAGATATTTGAAAGTTTAACGTCTTTGATCCACAACGGCTGTTGTTTTTTTTTGTTGTTGTTGTTTTGATTTTTTTATCCACAACGACTGTTATTTCAAACACTGTTCCAATTTTGACTCTGTTCAGATTCGAACCAACGACACTTCCTTTATCATCATCATCATCATCATCATATTATTATTATTATTATCAGAATAATTTTCATTATCATTGTTATAACTTTCATTATTGCCATCCTACCTCGAAATTGCCCACTCTGTAGAGCAGGTTATCCGTCACGTTGATCTTGAACTGCAGCATATGGTCAGTGTCCGGATTACCATCAGAAACGAATCCCTCGAAAGGCCCGTCACTGACGGAGGACACGTTAAGCAGAAGACTGTGACCATCCCGTGTTGAGCAGTTGACGCTCACCTGACTGAATGTACCCGCTGTTGTGTTCTCGTCAAATGCCACGGTTACATTCTGTTCCGAGCAGGTTGGTGGCTCGTCTGCAAATGAATCATGTATATAAACATATTATAAAAAAAAACAAAAAAACTCTTTAGAACTAGTGAATCAATTTATTCTTAGTGAACTATGCACAGAAAAGGCTACCCAAATTCCTTTTTTTTATCTTCTTATATGGATTTCTCCATTTTATAAACTTTTATGAGGATGTGCGGTGCCTTTACCACCATTTACGGGTGATACCAAAGACGGGGCAACGATGAAAAAGCCAGCACAAATGTTTGGCCCCAGCGGTGCCAGCAAGACTTTCTTCTCTTTCCAAAGTTGTATATATGAACAGTGTCCACAGAAAGTAACTCCATTTAAGTAACTGCATTGTTCAGTGCGGCGGTTTACATCGATTACGTCCCTTCGCGCGAATTCTCGGCAAAGCCGGGTCATGTGCTAGTGAATAGACATAGCCGCCCGCGGTGATGTGAACTGCATTGTATCATGGCTTTAAAAGCCCCTTGGGCTCAGAGCCGGCAATAAATCTCTCTCTCTCTCTCTCTCTCTCTCTCTCTCTCTCTCTCTCTCTTGTTGGTCAGTGGTAGCTAAACCCTACGCTCACATGTTAAAATATGTTGCAGATTTTCAGTTTGGTATATACTCAGCTTCTGTTGTGGTTCAATAAATTGAGAAAATTTCAAATTTCACTTTCAAAAATAGTAAAATGTAGAGAATTGATATGAGAGAAAATAGGAACTTAAGCAATTCATATTACGTACGAATAAAGTTCTCGCAGTTGTCTCCATCGTTTAGGTCTGGACAGGTGCACGTGAAACCCGAGGCCGCTGCAGAGTTCGCAGCACAGGTTCCACCGTTTCTACACGGAGTGTTTCCACATGGATCTATAAAATGAAATTTGCACTGGTGCTAAGAAACGTCAATAAAATGCAAACGCTTGAAAACAAATTGTGTAAAATAAAGAAGTCTTCTTATCATATCATCAGCATCATCAGCATCATGTCGTAAGTCTGAAAAACGCCACTTTAAATGAATACATCCACTTCGGGGGATAAGGAAGCAGAGGGAGGGGATGGAGGTGCAGGGACACGCAAGAGTGTGTGGTAGGATGGGTGGGGGAGGGGGGGTATAGGACACAGTGTTGCATGGAGGGAAATAGGGGAGGGGCACTGTCGACGAATTGTTGGTAATTTGACCTACCGTTGTTCGTACTGCACGTGCTGTCGGTGTAAAACGGAGCACAGGAACAGGAAGCAATGCCTGCTTGATCCGTGCATGTTCCGCCATTCTGACACGGGTTGGGTGAACACGGATCTTTCCACACAAAACAGATACAAAACGTGTAAAGTGATCGTGGAACTATATCATTTTTCCAAGCCCACGTCACTTTTTTTTTAAAAATTCATATATTTGCTTATTTACATGACGTACACAAATTCACATACACACACACTAAAAGTAAAACAGAACCATACCAAATATAATAAGATAAACAGATAAATAAATAAACACATAGATAAAAAAGAAGCCCCCCCCCCCCCCCCCCTAAAAAAGGAAACAAAATAGCAACAGAGTTACAGACATAAAATACAAGCACACACTTATACAAACATACATAAGTACACGTATACATTTAGAGGCCAAAGGACAAGCATGCTAGAAACATACAGTATTACTTTCAGTTACACTACTGCAAATGTTATGATACAGTTTCCTGCTTTTCACTCTGTTGTGAACAGGCATCAAAACCTACACTGCATCTAAAGAGACCCCCCCCCCCCCCCCCAACTAGTGGAAACTCTAGATTTAACATTTAAAACTAATTTGACAGCGGGGCTACGGGTGCGATTCACGAAATCGTGCGACGGCGGCAATGAAAGGGTTAACTCTTTGACGACGAAGCACAATTTCTAACACGCGATTTCCTATAGGAAATTGTGCTTCGTCGTCAAAGAGTTAAACCTGACTTACCCGCGGCTTTCTCACACGTAGTGCCGGTGTAAGACGAAAAAAAAAAAAACCCAAACAAACAAGCAAAACAAAACGAAACAAACAAACAACAACAACAACAAACCCAAAACTACAACAACAAAACAAAAACGAAAAAAAAACCAACAACAGCAAACCAAAACAAACAACGACAACAACAACAACAACAAACAAAACGAGCACTTCTCCACGAGGGGGAGAAGGGCAGCAACTGTTTACAATGTGACTTACTGAAATTGAACTCGCACGTGGAGCCGGTGCGAGAAGGAGGACAGGCGCAGGAGGCAATACCTTGGTTATTGGAGCATGTTCCGCCATAGAGACAGGGGTTGTTGGCACACGGGTCTTCCCACACAAAACAAGTATCGTGTCACTGACTGGTATTTCTCAAAACAAATTTGCGGAATTTGGGAGCACTGGTGCAGCGGCTACTTACAGACTGAATTAGTATATTATTAGGGAAGCGCAGATACTTTAGTTAACGTAAAGATCAGTAACAACTAAAATGGCCAGTTTTCTACAAATGTTATCAAGCATCTCTCTCTCTCTCTCTCTCTCACACACACACACACACACACACACACACACACACACACACACACACACACACACACACACCTTTTTCTCTTATGCGTTTACGTGTTAGAAGGCGGCAGTGAAGGCGATCATAAATTCCAGTAATCCGTTTCAGTGTCAGTAACAACAAAGCAAATCTTGCCTCTACGTGTTATGTTATATGAATGTAATGTATCAATCAGCGATTCAGCACATTAACAAATCGTAAAACCTTCATAACATTAAAGATCTAAGCTCCCAACAAAAAGCTTTCCGAAGTGTGAAAAAAGGTTAGAGTCGACCGTGCAAGCACAGTCAACTCTGTCACAGTTGCAGAGTTTTGAGCGTTCCTGAAACCCCAAGAAAAGCCAAGGACAGCCTGATTTCACAGCTCGTTTTGCGTTTTGACACTGAGCGAGAAAGATCGTGCAGCACCCAACATCCGCTAGACACTGTAGCGATGTGTCTCGCTCACTGACCAAAAGCCAAATAATGTCACGGCAAACTCGTGCTCTGATTTTATAAGGGTCCGCGAAGCGCTGAAAACTCTGCAACTATGACAGAGTTGCCTGGATTATGCACAGTCGAAGGAGTCGCAGTTAAAAAAAAAGAAAAGAAAAAAAAACCCGCAATGTTTGCGCCTTTTTGCTGAGACTGCAGACCTTTAAAGTCTCAATACTTATGACAGGCACACATCAGCGTGTGGCAAACTTTTCATCGAATGTGCTTAAATATCTGCAATCTCAACAAAAAGCCGCATTTTTTTTTTTTTTTTTTTTAAAAGACTGCGACTCTTTCGATTGTGCATAGTCCAGGCAACTCTGTCACAGTTGCAGAGTTTTCAGCGCTTCGGAGACCCTTATAAAACCAGAGCACGAGCTTGCCGTGACATCAATGTGCTTCGGTCAGTGAGCGAGACACATCGCTACAGCCGGTGTCTAGCGGATGTTGAGTGCTGCACGATCTTTCTCTCTCGATGTCAAAAGCGCAAACTGAGCTGTGAAATTGGCTGCCCTTGGCTTTTATGGGGGTTTCAGGGACGCTGAAAACTCTGTAACTGTGACACAGCTGACTGTGCATTTTGTACAGTCGGATAGCTCTTTGTCGAGATTTGTCGAGTGCCAGTCTGCGGTTCAGGAATGGACCGTAGGCTCAGAGAAAGTCGTAGAGAGAAAGTCTAATAGTAGAAGCCACAACATCATGAAAACGGTCGCGTTGGCCAAAAGAAACATCCTCCTATCTGGCAAACAATATTAGAGCTTCAAAAGCTTATTTTAGAGCTATCGTATTAGGGTGTATTTTAGCTGTGTGTATGTAACGTGTATGTGACGTGTATTTCATGTGTATGTAATGTGACATGTATTTCATGTGTATGTAATGTGACATGTATTTCATGTGTATCTCATGTGTATGTATTGCCATTCCACTATTGTGAGGCGCCCAGACCTCCAGCAGGAGGTTGGGCGCCAGACAAATTATTATTATTATTATTATTATTAAAAGCGGCAGTTATTCCATCTCAGCGGCCTTACGGACATCGAGGCTTTAATAAACTACAAACCAAGAAAGTTTCTTCGTGAATGAAACACATGGTGGTACAATGTATCATCACCAACGAAAACCAGAAATGCTAAAATTAATACACTGCATATTTGAAGCACATCGTTAGTGCAGGCTTACCCTTAGCAGTTACTGTGGAAGCATGGCTAGATGTTACTGTTGTAGTGCTGTTCACTAACGCGGTTGTCAATGTCGTTGCTGTGGTAGTTTCAGTCGTTGTCGATGGCGCTGATGAATGTGGAGTTACTGACAACTGCGATACGGACGTGGGCGTGATTTCCGTTGTTTCACTGGAGGTTGTTGCTAAACTTGTCGTCGCATCAGTCGCTGGTGACGTTGTTTTCGCTGTGCCTGTGACGGCATTTGTCACTGCTGACAGTGTCCTAATGGTTAGAGAGTCAGTGGTATCGCTTGTCGTTTGGGTATGCGCCGATGATGTAGTCAGACTCGTTACAGTCTGTGTCACAGTGGCTGGAGACTCAGTGCTACCACTCGACGTTTGCTTATGCGCTGATGGTGTTGTCAAACCCATTGCCGGGTTACTCGTGTTGACAGGCGACGATGAACTGTTCTGATATGAGGTCGTCCTCTGAGAGGCTGAAGTCAAGGGAGTTTGCGAATACAAACTGGTCGTTGCTGTTCCTGTAGTGGCGGGTGTCGGGTGTAACTCAATCGTCTTGTGGGAAGATGCATCATTTGCCGTTGTAACAACGTCTGTGTTGTAAAATAATGTGCCCAGTATGTCCCCGTCCGTGCTTGGTGTGTCCACCGATGTCGTTAGTGATGAAACTGATGCTGATGAGGTCGATGCAGACGATAATGTCGGTGATAAAGCAGACGATGATGTAGATGAAGAAAAGTCCGGCGTTGTTTCAATACTTGTAACTGCTGTGGTTGTTAAAACAAGCTTGGTGTATGTTAATAAAGCAAATGGATAACTAAATAACCAAAGTTAGTACGATACACAAAGAAATGGTATCAACTGAATAGGAAGCAAGCCA
The DNA here is from genome assembly GCA_018292915.2 of Batillaria attramentaria. Lineage (NCBI taxonomy): Eukaryota > Metazoa > Mollusca > Gastropoda > Batillariidae > Batillaria > Batillaria attramentaria. Next base: position 555,965 of record JACVVK020000113.1, on the reverse strand, counting down.
CACAACACACAATACAAAACAAAACCATTCTTATTTTAAGCACCGGGTTACTCGTGTTGACAGGCGACGATGAACTGTTCTGATATGAGGTCGTCCTCTGAGAGGCTGAAGTCAAGGGAGTTTGCGAATACAAGCTGGTCGTTGCTGTTCCTGTAGTGGCGGGTGTCGACTGGAACTCGTTCTTATTATTTGCTTTTCTCTAATCTTTCGTAGTATTAGCAACGGCAAGTTTGCAAACTGACGTACTTTCTGTCAAAACTTTTACCGTTGAGAAATAAAGTTTCATCATCATCATCATCATCATCATCATCATCATCATCACCACTGAGCAATAAATTATGAAGCTGCGTGTAAAATACTAATGTTAGGCGCAAAAGCTCGCCCCAGAACTACACAAAAATCAAATGGAATGTAAGTTAGACTTTAAAATGTTTCGCTATTTTTTTTTTAAATAACATATTTTGCAAAGGAGGCACAAGCCGATAAGAAGAGAGAAAGAATCATGAATAAAGAAACGGAAACGGTAATGACTGCGAAGTGGTTACAAGTTAAGCAAATAAAAGCGACATGAAAGGGACAGAAACCACTTAACTTTGACAAAGGACGGCACAATTTTTTTCTGGTCCTTTTCTCGCCCACCGTTTTTTTTTTTTTTTTTTTTTTTTTTCCCCGCGTCGTGTATGTCAGTACGTCCGCAGAGTTACCTTTTGTTTGTTTGTTGAAGTTATGTCCCATTTGTTTATGTCCTGAAGAAGGCGAAAGCCGAAACGTCGACCTGTACCGTCCTTTGTCAAAGTTAAGTGGTTTCTGTCCCTTTCATGTCGCTTTTATTTGCATGAATAAAGAATCAAGAAAGCTTTATTTTTCAACGGTAGAGGCCATTAACGTAAAATAGCCAATTTTCATACCTGCCGTTTCTAAATAGACACACACACACACACACACACACACACACACACACACAC
>JACVVK020000113.1:545000-550000 GCA_018292915.2 Batillaria attramentaria | reverse complement strand
TAAAATAAAGTTTCGTTCGTTCGTTCGTTCGTTCGTTCGTTCTCTCTCTCTCTCTCTGTCTCTCTCTCTCTCTCTCGTGTTTGCTATTGTCGTCATGCATGAGCTGTTGTCTAAATATTATCCTTACTTTGTATTTGCAACAACGGCAAGTTGTAATACTGGTCTGCGGACCAGAACCTTCCACCGTTGGAAAATAAAGATTCAATTCATTAATTTCATTCTCTCTCTCTATCTCTCTCTCTCTCTCTCTCACACAGAGAGAGAGAGAGAGAGAGAGAGAGAGAGAGAGGGAGAGAGAGAGAGAGAGAGAGAGAGAGAGAGAGAGAGAGAGAGAGAGAGAGAGCTTCGAAAACCTTAACAGAGTAAAAGTCTGGTAGAAAGAAATCGTTTCTTCATCATTTTCAATAAAGCATTTAACACAACCGCTTTACTGAAATCGAAAACTGCGGATTTCAAAACACTCGGCAGTTCTGTCACCAGCTGTAAAAGACTGAGAGTTGAGTTGTGCGGACACACTAATCAGTTGTTTGGAAACCGGATGAGAAGCACACGTCATGGTTTTGATAGACGCTCAGATCCTAGACGCAGATGACGGTGAGCTACTTTTCGGAATTGTAGTCCAGCCATTGTCTGACCGAGAGTTGTCACGGATCAGAAGCTTCTGGCGTTGCTACCAATGCGGCATGGTAGGAGAGATAAAGTGAAAGCCGGTTGTTTTCTTTGGTTTGTGTGGCGAGTATACAGAATACTAGCGAGAGCCGTGGTAGGACTTGGGGGTGATCCTTACAGTCATTTCTTTACATTACTGGGGACAGTAGGACCTGTCAAACCGTGTCTCGCACGCACGTTCTTAGTAATCTTACACACACACACACACACACACACACACACACACACACACACACACACACACACACACACACACACACACACACAGAGACAGACAGACAGACAGAGAGTCTCTCTCTCTCTCTCTCACACACACACACACACACACACACACACACACACACACACACACACACACACACACACACACACACACACACACACACACACACACACACACACGTGCAAAACCAACCCAGCAAAACAACAGAACTTCGCAACACAACCCAGATGATTTAGTTACCATCAAACTACAGTAGGCAGTTCGAATGACATCATCAAATAACCAGCTTTTGTCCTTAGTCTGTCTGATAAAAAGCCACACTATCGGACTACAGAAGTACTTGTTACAAGTCGGTTGTCCCTATCGCAGTACATGCCCGAGTCCGAAAAATCCACCTCAGACCCGAGGTTTCCTGTGTGCTGTCTCGATCTAAAGAGTGTTGTGCGTCCTTATCGGGGAGTCGGGACAGCCGAACGGTAGAGCGTTGGTCTTTCAATGCTCGGGTCGTGAGTTCGAATCCCGGCTGGTGTCAAATATTTGTGCCGGCCTTTTTTTCTAGTTGTCCCGCCTTTGATATCATCCATATGTTGTGGAAAAGGACGTTAAACTCTAAAACATCCACCCTCACCCACCCCACCCATCCGCATCTACAATTCGAAACACTTAAATCGTAATAGTATGTAATGACGGAGCATCGTGTAGACGCTTCCCCCAATTTCTTTACCCGGCTCAAAGCGCCGCCAGCTGAACCGAAACACGCACGCTCACGTGAACAACACACATTCTCTCACCACGCACTGGACATGAACACACATCACAATCGCATGGTGCGAACGATCAGCTCAGCAATTTAAGTTTCGGAATTTAGAATTGCGTGTATTTTTCAAATTCTGTGGGCTGAACATTTCCAAAGCATAGGGGGAGAGAAGCAAGAGTACCCGGCCCCCTACGACTGATCGGCCCGAATTAACTAAAGTAAATAATGTGATAATAATTACTAACTAACGAACTGGCTAATTAGCTAACTGACTGGCTGAGTAACTAACGACAAGAAACTAAGAATATGTTTCAGGTGAACACAAGCTACGTTGTCAAATGTTCACGCGTTCTTGTGAGGTCCCCGCAAACACAGCCCCAAGGACATTAGGAAGGATAAAACTCCAAGCCATGTATTCAACTAGTCGGCAAAGGCACATAAACGCGAATTGTTTACAGATGGCGTAAAGAAGCCTGAATGACAGGCCAGTGGCTGACAATGAACTCGAGGAGGCGTGAAGGAGAGGTGCTTGGTTGGGAAACTGATTGTATTGTCCTGAAAGCAGTAACATGGAGAGAGAAATAAGTAGGACCTGGTCGATGTGTCAGAGAGGACATGACTGTAGTGCACACGTGTGTAGGGTGAATAGGGGGTGGGGTTGTTTGGGGTGGGGGTAGGGGCTGTGTGTGTGTGTGTGTGTGTGTGTGTGTGTGTGTGTGTGTGTGTGTGTGTGTGTGTGTGTGTGTGTGTGTGTGTGTGAGAGAGCACTGAGAAACTTAAACGTAACAAGAAACCTACTGTTCATCTTTTTTAATGTGCGTGCGTGCGTGCGTGCGTGCGTGCGTGCGTGCGTGCGTGTGTGTGTGTGTGTGTGTGTGTGTGTGTGTGTGTGTGTGTGTGTGTGTGTGTGTGTGTGTGTGTGTGTGTGTGAGAGAGAGAGAGAGAGAGAGAGGGGGGGGAGCGAGAGGCAGACAGACATACAGACAGACACAGACACAGCACTTAGAAAATTAAAAGTATCAAGAAACGTTCCTTTAATTTTCTAAGTGCGAGTAGAACGGACACAACGCACAACTAACTTACCAAATCAAATGGTCGTATTTTTCACAGCCACAACAACCGTTTGCTTTTTCTGCTCGGCTTGTCATTTAGTTTTCTGTCCATCGTATTGGTCCATTCGTCGTCAAAAAGGGTGGTAGTGATACTCTGCACATTAATAACAAGAGATAAAATAGTAGTGTTGTCATAGGGACGACATACAACGTAATTTAATACAATTAATCATGGATCGTAAGATATCATGTACAGGGGGGGGGGGGGGAGGGGGTAGGGAGTTTAACGTCCTTTTCCACCATATAAGGGTGATATCAAAGACGGGGCAACGAGAAAAAGGCCAGCACAAATATTTGGCCCCAGCCGGGATTTTATCATGTACAAGTACAAGGGTATGGGTGTGTGAGTAAGCAGAACTAGCTTTTATTCCGGATGCTGTGACTATGCAATCCGGTATAAAGTTTGTTCTGCTTGCGAACTCACGACCCGAGCATTACAGGACACTTACAGCTGCAGGATTAGTAACACAGTGACCTTGGGGTCATGTGCAGTGTTTGCCGTGTGTGCTAGTTCGTAATTATTTCTGATGCTACGAACAAAGCGTGGTTTTCGTGAGTTTTGTATTTGCAGGGCAAGGTACATGCCAGAGGGTTGCAACAGGAGGCTAACTGCCAGTGAAGCTTGGACCTTTAGCGCACATGGCAAGCAGAGGTGATGCGAGTGGATTTGAATGAAGTGGCTTTCTGGCTTTAAACAGAAAGTATACTCGCATTACTGTAGTGAAGCATAAACGGAAAGGAGACATTTCAATTTGTGAACTCCTGTCAGGTGCGTGCCCGTGAATGGTCTGTGTATGGTAAGTTTTGTTTCTAGATTGAAGCATTTTTTAAGGTGACTGGATACCTGAGGCTAGTATGGAATGTATAGGTATTTTGAGGCCTCGTACATTTGTGCATGGTCTTTGACCTGCAACGCCTGAGCGACACGAAGCGAAATTCGTTTGCCTTTCTACAGTAGGTGAAGGCTATTATGGAGGGAACTCGTACAGGTGTATTTTTAGACGGACGTCACCTGAGGTCACGGGATTCCGGAAACGCCCGATAGCGCGTTCAAACCCTAAGCCTAACCCTAAGGGTAAGTGGGTGGGAGGATGTTTGGGGGTTTAACGTCCTTTTCCACCACATAGGGTGATATCAAAGACGGGGCAACGATGAAAATGCCAGCACAAATATTTGGCCCCAGCCGGCCTAACCCTAAGGCTTACCCTAACCCTAAACCTAACCCTAACCGTCTAAAAATAGACCTGTACGAGTTCCCTCCATAATAGCTTCCCCCTGTACAGTACTCCGATATCTCGTAGAGCACTTCGTACTGGTGTTGGAATTTCAAATAAACACAGCACTTGAAGGGATCACTGAAACCCTCACACCGGTGACCTAACTCCAACACATTTTTTTTTTGTTTTTGTTAGTGCACCTTAGACCCCATTTTCACCACGTGACAATAGAAGGGACTTTGTGAAAAGCTGTCTGAGTAATTCGACACGGGTACAGGTAGACTGCGGGCGGTAATCAAGATGGCGGGGAGCGTTTCCAGTGGTAGTACAATTCAAAAGTTTTAAGGACGATTGCTGTCAGGTAGGGTTAGTCTGAAATATGAGCAAGGATACGTTCTGAAGTTGCAGTAGAACTTTAAGTCGCTTTCTGTTTGGTCTTTTTTTTTTTCACTATCATTCCTTTCAAAACCTCTCCCTAAGCGCCGTGAGCACTCAGGGTGAAGCGTACGCTATATCAAGTCTCCATCATCATCATCAATAATAATAATAATAATGAGTATTGTATAGGCGCTTTACCCAATTTCGTGAATCGGCTCAAAGAGCCGCAAACTGAACCCAACACGCACGCTCACGTGAATCACATGCATTCTCTCACACACTGGACATAAACACATTACAATCACGTGGTGCGAAGGGTCAGCTCAGCTATTTAAATTTCGGAATTTAGAATTGCTTTTTTTTTTCAAATTTGGTGGGCTGAACATTTCCAAAGAAGAGGGGGAGGAAGCCGGAGTACCCGGAGAGAACCCCCGACGATCGGCCCGAATGAACGATGCCACATACGACAAGGAAACATTCTTTGCCCCGAGTGGGCCTCGAACCCCTGACCTCTCGCATTGGTGACAAGTCTCTTAACTACTAGACCACCGACCGCTCCACGGAAGTAACGTATTCAGTACAAGTCGGTACCCCCCAAAAATAACTAAAAAAAAAAAAACCAAACAAACCACACACCAACCCCC
>JACVVK020000113.1:477500-542500 GCA_018292915.2 Batillaria attramentaria | reverse complement strand
ACGACAAGCAATGTGCATTACCGGGCAAGAGTCAAATTTCTGCACTCAACATACATCAACAAACTGTTGTTCAATTTTTCTCCTGTTGGTGTTTCACATAAATCGGGCAGTCAGTCCAACTTCTAGCATACTTCATTAGTGTGTGTGTGTGTGTGTGTGTGTGTGTGTGTGTGTGTGTGTGTGTGTGTGTGTGTGTGTGTGCGTGCGTGCGTGCGTGCGTGCGTGTGTGTGTGTGTGTGTGTGTGCGTGTGTGTGTGTGTGTGTGTGTGTGTGTGTGTGTGTGTGTGTGTGTGTGTGTGTGTGTGTGCGTGCGTGCGTGTGTGTGTGTGTGTGCGTGTGTGCGTGTGTGTGTGTGTGTGTGTGAGAGAGAGAGAGAGAGAGAGCCTGAGGACGCGGAGAGAAACTCCCAGTGAACATCCAGGAAAATGGGCGTCACATGAATACACAGAGCGAGCCCATGGCTCATTGTGCAAGCAGTGATATGCTTGTCTGTGACGCACCTGCTGCAGTCGGACGGGCTAACTAATGTGCTACTGCTCACTGCACTATATGACTTTGATGTAAAAAGATATTATTACACAGATACACACACACACACGCAACAACAACAACAACAACAACAACAACAACAACAACAACAACAACAACAACATGGGATAGGTATTGGGTGGCGCTGCACCGCGGCGACGTGCTTCCCCCGGGGGAAGCAGCCCGAATTTCCCGAAAGGGACAATAAAGTAGTTTAAAAAAAAACAACAACAACAAACTGACAAACAAAAACATGTGTATGAATCATTACTCTGAGAGCGGCATTCGTCACGCAACGAGTAATCAACACTTTATTTTTAAAGTTAGTCATTATCCAGCAACATAATAATGTTGTCTTCTAAGGCTGAATGCGTGACGAGCGCAAATGATATCAGTTTCTGGCCAATCCTTTCCGCAAACAAGTGAAACTAAGAACAGGAAATAAAACCCCAGCGACTTCGGCCACACACTACGTGCAAAGTAAAATGTGCGACCGAGTTGTGCATATAATAATAATAATAATAAGGACGACTTATAAGGCGCCCATACATGAAATAAAACAGGCTCTAGGCGCCGTACATCATAACTACATACACCACTTTCATACACAGACTCACAGGGAACATTCAAAGTTAAACAATAACTCACAACAAGCAGACTGACACGGTGTGGAAGGGCAGAGTAAATCAGTAATCAGTTTTAAATAAGTGGGTTTTGAGGCAGCGTTTGAAGCTGGCACTGGACTCTGTGTGTCTAAGCGATTTAGGAAGTTGGTTCCAAAGAGCTGGAGCCTGAAAGGAAAAGGATCTCTGACCATATGTTTTAGTTCTTACTGAGGGGGTGCTCAGAACTTTAGTGTCAGAGGAGCTACGAAACTGCCTGGAAGGGGTGTAACAATGAAGGAGCAGAAAGGTAGGAAGGACCAGTGCCAGAGAGAGATACATGACAAATGGACAAGAGCTTGTGCTTCACTCTGTCTCTGATGGGCAGCCAGTGGAGGGAGTGTAAGATTGGTGAAACATGGTCAGTTTTTTTGGCTTTTACAACAAGACGTGCAGCTGAATTTTGAACTTTCTGAAGACGATCCAGGAGGTACTGATGGCAACCTGACAAGAGGGAGTTTGCATAGTCAAGACGGGACAGGACAAATGAGCAGACCAATGTGTTAGTAGCCTCAGGGGTGAGTAGGTATCTAATGGTACTAATGCGTCGCAGCTCTAAGTAGGCTGCTCTACAGCAATTCAGCACCTGCTTATTCATTGACAGATCATGCTCAATCGTTGACCATACTCATATGACCATACTTCTCACAAGCCTCCAAAATGTACGACGCAAAATGAAGTCTACATACACAGAGGGTGTTACTGCACGCGCTCCCGCAAGGTGAAAGACACGCTGCGTGTGGAACGGTAGCAGGGTCGTAGCAGCCCTACCGGCCACTCCGGCCATGGCCGGACCACTTTTGGCAAAAAAAAAAAAAAAAAACCAACAAAAAACCTCGCCTTCATAAGTACAGTCAGGAGGGTTTCTAAAGCAAAAGTTCTTCCAAAATCAAGCCTCTTCATCAAAATATTTTTTTTAACTTGCGTTTGCCCGTTCAAACAAGTAACAAGTAATTCTTTTGTTTTCCGTTGAAGTTGAGGAGAACATAATGGCCAGGGACCGTACCTTTTTATTTTTTTTTTATGGCCGGAGAACTTTTAGGAGCTGTGCTACGGCTCTGAGTAGTGGCGTTGGTTGGTTGGTTGGTTATTCAGGGGTTTAACGTCCTTTTCCCCATATAACTCATAAAAGCCATTGCAAAAATTGACATGAAATCTTCACATCACTTGGAGCCACTTCAAGCCACCATTATGCAATCTGCAGCGGTCTTGGACCTAGCAGGGGAGGCCAACACCTTGCATAATAGTAGCTTGCAGCGGCTGTTGTTGGTGCACAGTGGCTTGTTCCTTTTAACAAGTCTTGTCATATAGCGAGCAAGGGGGGGGGGGGGGGAGTAGGGCTGGGGCTCTTACGGGGTGATATCGAAGACGCAGCAACGAGGAAAAAGCCAACACAATTCTGAGGGTGCACCTCACGACCCGAGCATTAATAATCCAACTCGAACCAGCTCGGTTATCAAGTCAAGTCAAGTCAAGTCAAGTCAAGTCAAGTCAAGTCAAAGTTTATTTCAAAACCCCGTTAGGAGTACATGAAACAAGAAATTAACATATAGTCTACACCAAGCTCACCACACCGGCCAACAAACACCATAGTCACTCGCACACACGTTTTGCAGGACTCAGGCACACACACATACATACATACATACATACATACATACATACATACATACATACATACATACATACATACATACATACATACATACATACTACGTACAAATATACAAATGTACATAATAGAATGGAATGGGATGGGGTGTGCCTAATACACATACCTACATGCATATCACATACATGCATACATACATACGTACAACGTAAACTTTTCAGACGTTTTTAGCTAGTTCAGTTATGAAATTTTACAAGCTTGTTTAACTGTGATATATATTTTCGTACTCATTAGCTCTTTAAATTTCAAAACATTCGGCCTTTTCCAAAAATACTCGGGGATATATTTTTTCTATTTGCACAGTACTAGTGGCGCAGTATGCCAAAGCGGAGAAAGGTATTACCTAAGCACAGTGTCTACTGAAAACATGTCTGCACAAAAAAGTGCATCTCCAGTTCACGGTCAGTATTCTGCACCAGTGGTAATGTGGCAGTCAGGCAGAGCGATGGCTATGCGTGAATTCCCCTCGGGTACGCATGGCACAGTCCTGCCCTGCTTTCAGGGAGGGGCGCCGAGGCGATGACACGTCCTGCTGAATGGGGGGGATAATGTTGTGAAAAGCCTGGAGGGTCCCGGGTACAGATTGGGTCTTATTCCCTACAGGGTGACCGCGGGTAATGTAGCGTTTCCAAGGAAATGATCAGAGTTGTAGCATTCGGACCACGGATAGTTCTCCAGGGCTAGGGGATAGACAAGTCTGTGTCCACAACCAGAGGCTATGGTAAAACCTCCCCTAGCCACAGTCAAACGCATTGGTTAGTTAGTTATTTTGGGCTTAACGCCGCGCAAGCAACAAAGACTATTTCGCGGCTAATCAAAGTCCTTCTTCGCCAGACTAAAATAAACAAGATGGCCACCAGCCCAATATGTTGTTTCCATTCAATGACCTGCTGCAGTCACAGTCGTAGTCGTTGTGTCATGTATGCAGCCCGCGCGCACACGCCGGAACGCAAGCTCTCTGACATCAAGCATGCTGACATAAAGAAAGTACTGAAAACCCTTATCGTGCCTCTATGCACTTGCAAAAACCCAAACACATGAGGTCGTGTGAGCTCGCCTAGCTGGTTGACGTCACAACTTGTTGGCGTATGCGAGGTTCTACATGGGTGAATGAATTCTTGTAATAAAGTCGTTCCCCTTTGACAGAGTTACTTCCCGCAGACCTGACTGACAGACGATTGCTTACTGGTATCGGAGAAGAGACCCTCTCTCTCTCTCTCTCGCCTTAGACGCGCGCTTGCGCGCGCACGCACGCACCCCCCCTCCCCCTACACACACACACACACACACACACACACACACACATTATGCAAAGACCTTGGAATCAGAAAGACGCGTCACTCCTGCCCTCGTAAGATTAGACTCCAGAGTGCAGTCCCTTTTCGGCGGGGCGTGAAAATGTGACTGCTTACACCCAGCGCCATTTTTAAAAATGGCGAATTTTTTTTTTTTTAGAAAAGCAGAGACTTGTGTGTCATATGATTCGATTTGAAACGAAGTCTTGAATATCCGACCACTTTTCGTTTGGGCAAAATCTTTGCCAGCGGACAATTATTGTTGCGCTTTGATGGCACTGTTTACGTGGTAGACTGATCCAACAGGATGTGAGTAAACGGCAAGGGGGTTGCACTCTGACAGGCAAGGGTGTTGCACTCTACAGGCAAGTATTATTGCACGGTGCAGACGATCACGTACCTGCCTTGTGGTGGAATAAGAGACGATTACAAAAGCATACACACCCGTGCTCTAGGACTGAATGTAATAATAGATCTGTCCATTCAGACAGAGACAGGTTATGTATGTCTCTGATTCAGAAACACGCCTACTTTCACTCTCCTGCTAATCACTTGCGCCACTGAGGATCCCTCTGGGTTCAAAGCTGGTCAAGGATGACATAGTGCGCGACCTTGTGTTTGAGAGCACCGAGACAATTTAGGCCCGTCACGGTAGCGCAGTGAGCGCCATTTCCCCACTGTGCACAGAGGTACTTTCCACTGAAAGACTCTGTGCTCCAGAGAGTGTCGTAAGAGAGACATATAGCGGGACAACGCGAAGAGTTGTCTGCCCGCATTAGCGCGCATCCTAGATCTGGCCCCTATAGTGACAGCATGGCGGAAAGTGGAAAGCGATCACAAAAGCATGCAATTGTGTTCTGCGCCGAATTGTTCAAATAACAGACAAATATAAACGGGGAAATACTTCTTTTGGTATTCCTGTTGAAAAACAAACATTTTTTTTTTCGCTTTCTTGTCCAAAAAAGAAAAGAAAAAAAAAAAAGACCTCAAGTGGTACGTGTGCATGCAGTGTAAACTAACAGTAAACACACGCGGCTGACGCAGATACAGCGTAATTTTTTTCCCTGACAACTTTACAAATCACGGTGACTTAAATTGTGCTAGCGTCTACCTGCATCTAAATTCAGAACACACACACACACACACACACACACACACACACACACACAGAGAACAAAATCATCCGGCTGAACTTCGTTCTAACCATTGTAAAACCATATCACAACATAGAATCTGCTGGATCGTCGGTCGCAGATATGATTAATGCTGAGTTAGCAGGAAGTATTCAGCGGATGCGTCCATCTTTGGATCTCTCGCACATTCGATCTTTCTGTGTTCCGTACTAGTTTTACTTGAACACATCGAACGAAATGCACTGCGTAGCCTACGTACAGCAGTGAAAGCCAAACTAGATCTTTCTTTCGTCCTCCGGAACTTTGAGAGTACTTATGTTTTCCATAGGCCTAAAACACATGCGAAATATATGGGGGGAGACCACCTGGCAGTCGCTGACATCTTCGTTTTTGTTTATTTTCTTAAAATGTTTTACGGCGGCTAGTGTAGGGTTGGGTCAAACAACTGCGTAGATCTGCGGGATGCGCGCTAATGCGCGCAGACAACTCTTACGCGTTGTCCCTCAAAGGGAGGTAAGTGAACTATCTTTATGTTTCCAAGATCTTTGCATTATGCTTCTGAGTGTGAGTCAGTGGCAAAAACGAAACCCACTGAAATTCCCGCTTTCCACATGTCAAGTTGTAGAGACTCTTGCGAAAAGATACTGCATTTCGATGCAAAATAATTTCTAGACCATCCCAGAACATGCTGGTGCAGTAACGTCAGTAGATTACGTCACCTTGGAGAGATTTCGAGCCTTCCAGTAAGTTGAGGAATGTTCTAGATCTGACGTAAGCAGCCCCCCTGCACAGCGTTCTGGATTCTTCTTCTTTCATGAATTTGTTCTCCGCGCATATTCTGTTCATAAAGTATTGGAGTTGTAGTCTGTTGTATCCCGTATCATCTCTGCGAGTGCACGATGATGGCGACATAGCATAAGTAAAATACAACACCACGTCTCCAAACAGAGGAATTCCGAAAGAAAGTGGCGAGACACCCCCAAGAAAAAACAGCATCACGTCAATCAAACATGACGCACTTACTTTACGTCAGTGCGCGTGCGTCTCTTCTTCGATGTTTGTGAGGCGTGTGGCTTGCAGAGGAAATGTGCTGTGAGTACAAATTTTCGAGTCAACTGACGATAACGGCTGCAGTGAATTTTTCTAATTTTTTTGTATATTTTTTATGGCACCCCAGGCTCATTATCTATGTATAGTAGGAGCGATTTTGAGATCTAAAGTGTGTTCACCAGCACTTTCATCAGGTACGGCTTACGCCAAAAGTATAAAAGCGACAACCTCCAAACTTCACTTAGTTGAGAGTCCGTATTCATGCTATCTATGTCCAAAAAATGGAGTGGTTTAGGTAAATATTACGCCTTTAAACGCCAGAAAGCCACTTATTCTGAAAAGGGCGATAACTCGCAAATCATGTGTGCAATTGTACCTGGATCGGGCCTTCTATTCAACAATCTTGATTCATTTAGAAACCCCAAATTTGAAATCGATCGGTTCAGTATTTTCGGAGAAATAGGCATCTGAACTGGGTTCACATGCAATGTCAACTCAGGCTCGGTTTACATGAAAACTATAAGAGCGACCATTTTCTAGTAGTGAGTCAATTCAGAGTCCGTATTCAAGCTATCTACTGCCAAAAAATTGAGTGATTTAAATAAATATTACGCCTGTACACGAAAGACAACCAACTTGTCTCAAAAGGGCGATAACTCCCAAATCACTTAAGCAATCATCACACGCTTGAATCGTCTAATGTAACATTTTGATAAATTTGGATACCCCAAATTTGAAGCCATTCGGTTGAGTATTTTCGAAGAAACGGGCCTGGACACAATTCACACACGCACACACACACGCACATCCGCACAGACGGCACTCAGTGAGGAGAAGAAGCGCGTTCGGAACAGCATACATGCCAGCATCGATGACGCAGGTTTTCTTACGTCATTGTCAGAGTTACACTTGCATAATCGTCTCTGCGGGAGATCGGCAGTGACGTGCGTTTGTACCACAGATGCTTGCCTATGAACGTGGAAATTTTAGCCCGTCCTATTATGTTGTTTCCATTACTATGGAAACAACATAAAAAAGGAAGAAAATAAAACCAGGTGTAAATATATACATTAAAACAAATATATCCGGTTTAAATAATAAACACGTTTCACTTCTTTGTACATCGAACATATAGAGGTGGAGGACAGTCCGTATTACTTGAGGTGTCTAAATTTTATAGAACAGATTTGACTCTTTCAAGGAGCTAAAGATGCTGTCGGGGGAACATCCCGGAACAACACCTTCAAAGAATCTGCACCAAACGCATTGGACTAGGGGGGTGGGTGGGGGGGGGGTACACGTAGCGTTTGCACGAACAGTTCAAGCTGAAGAAGTGGAGGGTACTGTTATGTTTTACAGACAATTTAAAGCTGATCATGTAGTATTTGTGTTGTTCACGGCCAGCTGTAGCGCTTTCACTGAAAGTTCAAAGAAATAGGGTAAGTACGGGGTACATGTAACGTTTCAACAGACAGTTCAGAGCCGGGGGGGGGGGGGGGGGAGGGGGGGGGGGTTGAGTACATGGTAACTGTAGCGTTTAGCAGAAAGTTCACAACTAGTAATGATAATAATGAATTGTACATAAATAGCGCAAAATTCTCGCAAAGTGATTCAATGCGCGTACTCCCGCACTCATACAAACAAATGTGTGCACACACACACACACACACACACACACACACACACACACACACACACACACACACACACACACACACACACAGAGAGTAGCTGAATCAGGAGCAAGTATTCGGACCTAGTCGAAAGCCAGGCGGAACACATGCGTTTTCAAGTCAGACTTGGGGAAGTACAGGTACAAGGAAATGTTGCGATTAAAACACAGTTCAGAGTTATAGGGAATACCGGGTGCTGTTTTCCCAAACAGTTCAGGACAGAAGGACGCATATGGGAATGTTGCGTTTTATAACTGGCCTAAAGAAATGAATAAAATATTTTGCGGAATTGAATTTTACAGACAGTTCTTAGATTGTAATGTTGAAATAAGTGATACAGACTGAGATGAACCTTTCAAAAAGATCTCCTACGAATGACATTTAAATAAAATGAAGCGAATTTACTTTTGACGTCTTTAAAAAGATTTTTTTAAAGGACACACACACACACACACACACACACACACACACACACACACACACACACACACACACACACACACACCACTTTCCAGCTACTATAGCAGTGTAAGCCAAGGTTCATTACTTCTACACCCCAAATCGCCATTCTCGGATGAGACCCTAAAATCTGAGACCATTGTTGTGGGCTTAACTTGTCATTGGCGTTCTATTACGCCCACAGCAATTTTCACCCTATCGTCAAGTCCGTGACCACATCCCATAATACTCAGAGCGTGACAGTTGTCACATGTCACCTTGTTTCTAGGAGAGGCACATGGTCACACAAGTGTCCACGTTCTGGACCCTAATCGTGACAACTTAAACCGTTTTGAGTGGCACAGATTTCCTTTCCTAAAGGTCCGTAATATTGTAAATCCCGCATTTGTGGTGGGTCTAAAAAGATGAAGACAAACGAAGAGGGGTCATGTTCTCAAGACCCTCACAGAATCCAAGGATAATACAAGACGGCATGACAATGCACGCTTGGTTGATTACTAACCCCAATCCCCACCACCTTTCATGCATAAAATTCTCCATAATGCGGTTCCACCTTATTTAGCATCTCTTGTCGGACTGGACCATACGCGTGTGAGGACTTCGAGGAATAACACTCTTCCCCTACCCCTACCTCGCATAGATTTGTTTAAAACTAGTCTCTCTTTCGCAGGAGCTTTTCTCTGGAATTCATTGCCATCATGTATTAAAACGGTTCATTCACCGCGAACATTTAAGCAGTTACTTACGCAGTACCTTGCAAACTTCATGTAGCTCGAAAGCACATGCTAAAACTGAGGGACACCCATTACCTCACTGTTCGAGTTTCTGATAATTATGTAGTATCATGCTCTTTCAAAATTTCAAATGTAAATGCATATAGACATGTACATGTATGTATTAGTCCACGCTGAAACTTGCTGACTTGATGAGTGCTTGAGAGAGAGAGAGAGAGACAGAGAGAGAGAGAGAGAGAGAGAGAGAGAGCTGTAAATATTTGATCTCAATGTTTTAATTTTCTTTGCTAGATGTGTTTTAGTAGTGTGTAGCAACGGCAAGTTTGTAAATTGACGATCTTCTCTGTCAAAACTTTAACCGTTGGAAAAATAAAGTTTCATCATCATCATCATCATCATCTCAGTCTCTGTTGGATTTACAGTACAAAAGCGTATCGGTTTCGTAATCTGACACGTTTCAGCTGAAGCGATCATGACACCAAGATACATAAATTATTCATAATTATATTCGGGTGTGTGCTCACTACCGAAACAGCTTCGGCGAAACTGATGCAAAATGTTGAAAACTTGCTACACTGACTAATACGATAAGGGCGTCTGATTTTCTCTCAGGCAACTGGTTATTCTTCACAAAGTCATTTTGTATAACCATGTACAATATGTTCACTGTAGGTCCTGACCAATAAGTCCTTCACGGATGTGATCAAGTGTCTTAGTTATTTTGAGAACGATTAGTGTTAGCCATACGGCGTCAATTACTTATTAACCCTATTAGCACACTTACCTCGAATACTTGCACACTTGGATGAGTGTCCGCCAACCTAAACACACACACACACTGACTGCTACGCTGGATGAATTAACTCCAAAGCAAAACACACGACACCCGAAACGGGTGGCACAGAAACACACATGAACGCTATAAGCCGTGTGATTTGCTTCCTTGCTGTACAAGCGCCTGGGGCTTCTGGCGACCGAGATAATCTGATACTTTCTTTACAGTAGAAAGTACTGGAGTTTAAGCCAACACAGGGAAACGTCGTATCATACCGCTGCTTACGGAACTTGGTACCGGGTGTGCCTGCATGGCTTGCTTTCCGCGAACAAACCTTCAACTCGACTGTGTAAGCGTGTGTAAGGGGACGGCGAGGGTGGGGGACAGGGGGAGGGGAGGGAGCTGCTTTGCCAGCCGCCGTGAGCAGACACCCCGCGAAGGCAGGGCTGGTCGGGGTGGGTGAAGGCAGCGAGGCATGAACCGGGTATGGTTAGATAGTGCAGTTGGGGCAGGCAGAAGGACCAGTAAGCCATGTGGGGGCTGAGGCGACGGATGCTTACGGCTTGGCTTACCTCCCTTGTCCGAGTTTGATTTGTGTCCTTGACAAACAACCCTAAAACAAACATCCCCTCTACAAACAAACAAAGCGACAAACAGAACAAACAAACAAACATTAAAACACCCCAAAACAAACAAACAAACATTAAAACACCCCAAAACAAAACCAATACCACGCTAAAACAACAAAACAAAGCAAAACAAACAAACAAAAACAAATAAACAAACACCCCCCCCCCCAAAAAAAAAAGCGAACAAACTAACAAACAAATAAGATTTATTTTATTTTAATTTATTTTATCATTGTGAAAGTATCCGTTTTTGACCACCGAAACATCTGAATGCTTGGTATCAAAATGACATTTAGGGATTCACGTTTTCAGCCAGTGGTCTGCGTGTTTGTGTCTGTATGTTTATCTTTGGGTGTCTCTGTGTGTATGTCTATGTGTTTGTATGTCTATGTGTGTGTCTGTCTATATGTCTGCACATACTCCAAGCCTAACATTCCGTCACTCAAATGATGCCTTTTACACTGGTTTATTTCTCCATCGCAGTTTCGGGGAGCCGGGGTGGTCGAATGGTAGAGCGTTGGACTTCTAATGCTCGGGTCGTGAGTTCGATCCCGGCTGGGGCCAAATATTTGTGCTGGCTTTTTCATCGTTGCCCCGTCTTTGATATCACCTATATGTGGTGGAAAAGGACGTTAAACCCCCAAACACCCAACACCCACCCAACCCTCCATCGCAGTTTCCCCATTTACGTCTAACAGCGAAGATAAATAAAACAGACAAATTTATACATGTGCCACACCACCCTCTCTCTTTTTTCTCCGACTGGAGACCTTGCCCCAAACTTACCAGCACTAGCAGTAAACCCACAGGCAGCAATACGTCAGGTTATCGCAGCACGGTGTCCAGTACACACAGGCGTGAACAACAAACACGCGATAAAGCAGACATGCCAACCTTAAATTAGACCCGACACTGGGCCGAAGAAGGGGCGGCTGAATGCCAGGATTTCAAGGATATCTTGCCGACTAGAACAATGTCCGTGTTGTAATGCTGGTTCCTAAACCACTGGGGGGTAGAGCCGCCGCATCAGAAAGCAGACAGCTCGGCCGCGAAATTTGTATTTGCGAACGAGTTCTGTCGTCATGCAGGTCACGGCTTTCAAATGAGAAGGTTTTGGGTGTAACGGCGTGGATGCGATAGAAAATTTTCCTTGGTTTTTATAGATTTGGAGCGGTCGGTGGTCTAGTGGTTAAGAGACTTTTGTCACTAATGCGAGAGGTACCGGCCCCCGTAGTGTAGTGGTTAGCACTTCGGACCATGGACCGGGAGACCCGGGTTCGTATCCCAGCCGAGACAAGCGGGATTTTTCCTACCTAGGTCGGCTCTTACCCAGAGCGAGTGTGCTATGGGCCCAATGGGGAGGCTGTTGCCACACAGCCGAGATTCATCCACTTCACGGGTGCGACTTTGGGGGTGCTTCCCTTGGTATGACACGTCTTATGATGTGGATGATTACACGGCCGGCACCGCAGGTGCCGTAGTTCCCGGGCCTGGTGAACGCCGGGATATTTATGACAGGAAGCGTGGAATGCGGCCCTGTCCCGCAGTCCCAAACCACATGGACCTCCATAGCATCATCTTACCATCATCCTCATCTCCATCATCATGCATAATAAAAATTGCCCCAGCCTTCGAGCCCTCCGTGGATTCCACCCATGACCTGGGAGGAACACCACTGGAGCTGGCAAAAAGAGTTGGGGCAGAAAAAAAAATGCGAGAGGTCAGGTTCGAGTCCCACTCAGGGTAAAGAATTTTTCCTTCTCGTATGAGGCACCGTTCATTCGGGCCGATCGTCGGGGATTCTTTCCGGGTACTCCGGCTTCCTCCCCCCTCTGCCTTGGAAATACTTAGCCCACAACATTAGAAACTTAATAGCTAAGCTGACCCTTCACACCACGTGATTGCAATGTGTTCATGACCAGTGTGTGAGAGGATACGTGTGATTCACGTGAGCGTGCGTGAAGGGTTCGGTTCGCGGCGCTTTGAGCCAATTCACGAAACTGGGTTAAGCGCCTATAAAATACTCATTATTATTATTATTATTATTATTTTAAAGTGCATATTTCACGACATCAAACAACACAAGAGAGATTGTTTCCTTTACCTGCATGTGCTTTTGTAGAATCCAGGAATGGCAAGGGATGTTCATTTTAATAACATAATAATGTCCTCTCACTACCAAACCTGAAAGTAACGCGATATCTTTCTCTGCAACCGAGCTTTGCAGACATTCCGCAACAGTTTACAGTTGTCTGTTCGGTTACCGTGACCGTTACACTATTACGTGCGAGTTCTACAGTATAATAATTATGTGCCTCTTAAGAGTTTAAAAAAACTGAAACTTTCGATAAGCATGCGCACAAATCAACATCGAAGAGGTTGTAGTGGCCTCCCTTTGGATTTCAATGCCTGAGTTTTACAGCCGGCATAATTATGTGACTCTTAGTACTCTTACGAGTTGTAAAAACTGAAACTATCGATAAGCATGCGCATGCGCACAAACTGATCACTATCGAAGAGGTTATAGTGACCTCCCCTTGGATTTGGTCATAAACCTTCCTGCGCTTTCGTCACAGTCTCGCGTGTGGGCGGCAGAATCGCGTTGCAGAAAGAAATCTTGCGGATAGAACGTGGACACTTTCTACTGTTGCCACCCTGGTAAGTTTAACACCTTGGTGCTCTCATCCCGTCACAACACAGTCGTTAGAAGAATGACCACGGAATTGCGGAGAGGCCGGTCCTTGAGAGGAGGAGTGGTACTTAGTGAGTGAATGCAACCCAAGCGTTGGTATCATTAGTTGCTTGGACAGCCCTATGTACGCTTAATTTCTTTAACCATTATCTTTAAGTGGCTATGGTGTGTGTGTGTGTGTGTGTGTGTGTGTGTGTGTGAGAGAGAGAGAGAGGACTTCTGCGATCGACTTGCTTTCCCTCCCCTTGGATTTTTCTCCCGAAGTCGGTGGGGAATGCCGAGTGGACAGGGGAGGGGGCAGTGAGTGTGCAGGGTGGGGGGCTGGGGGTGGGAGTTGAGAGGCTAACTAGCAACGTCACGTGCTATACGCACAGTTCTTAATAACCACCCTGAAAACTGTCGCGCAGATAGGGTTTGTACGGGTGAAATGAGGCTCAGGTAACGTCTGTGTGTGTGTGTGTGTGTGTGTGTGTGTGTGTGTGTGTGTGTGCGGTGGTTCCTTTTTTTAAGGAGAACCAATTCAATTATTTATTATTTATTTGACCTCACTTAATTTGATTAATTCTGTCGTATTTTACCGTTCTCTCTCTCTCCCCCTGTGTGCGCGAGGTGGTTCATTGGTTTGTTGATTTTTGTTGTTGTTGTTTTAGTTTTTGTTTAAAGAGAATCAATTCAATTGTTAGTTTATTATTATTCGACCTCACTTAATTTGATAATTGTTGTATTTTACCGTTCTTGTATTGTATTGTATTGTATTGTATTGCCCGCGCATCAAAAGAATCATTTGTCATTTAAGACACAACGAACTACATTTGATTTGATTTGATAGAGCTAGAGTACAAATTACGATGCTTTTATTGTTTCTTTGGCTGATGTTTTGATTCAGAAAGAGGAACTGGAGTTTAGTGAGTAGACTAGTTTTGAGCTGTCATGGATAATACAACAAAGTACAAATCATAGCAACACCGCTGACTAATTTTGCCCTGTACCCGTTACATTCCTCTCTCTCTCTCCAAGTTCATTTTGCAAGCGATGAAATTGTCGAGCTACACATTCTGTTGCCACGGCTGCTACTGGTACTCGGGTCAGGCTCTGTGAAAAGAGTTCCCGACGTGTGACGAAGTATACCCTTGCTCATAATACCATATCAGACACACGAAAGGAGCGCACCGCGTATGATCACGTTCACTGGATCGTATCAGGTGACTCCATCATTACCTCGTCTCGCTTCAGGTGACCCGGACACGCTTGTTTTGTGCGGAAATGGAGTGTCAGATTTTCATGTCGGGTGGGCGGGTGCGTATCATGATGGGGTTAAAAGGTCGATGTTGACAAAGTTTTGGTGCGTCAATGTCAGTGTGTGTGTGTGTGTGTGTGTGTGTGTGTGTGTGTGTGTGTGGACAATTCATAATGCCGAAGATTTTATTTAGGACTCCGTGTTTGGATTTCAAATACTTTGTGATCGGATGCCGACATTTCGACCCCTTTTTTTTTCTTTTACTCCTGTAGACTTTTTTGTTTTTGTTTGTTGGTATGAATAGTATCAACCAAAAGCTCGTCTAGTATACTATAAAGTACAGTTCAGTTCAAACATGAGATACCAACAAATGCACGATTATGACAGCGTATAGTGTAAAGAGGTCAATTCCAAATTTATTACATTTTGAAAAAAAAATATAATTACAGTAATAACAACAGAATTCCACACAGCGTTATACACAGCCTTTTGTTATGTAAAAGCAATAAACGCTTGAACAGACAAACATTCAATAACATAACAAGTCTGTATGTCACAATATCACTAGTCAGCAGCACCCATCTGACCAGCACACTGCTTGCTGATGATGTCCACCTCTTATGTCAGCAGTGGAATGAACAGAAGTCAAGGACCACTTGCAAATTTGGCTACAAGTGGCTACAATTCCTGGAAGATGTCCATGCAGCACATGGTGGTTTTTCAGCTTCAGCAAGCTTTGCAGGATGCATTGTTAACCCTTTAACACTTTCACAGCAAAAAAATTTTTTGAAAGATTCCTTGATCTCTATTTTTTTATGAATTCTTAAAAATGAGACCTGTCTGTCAAGGTGGTCCTTGACTTATGTTGAAGTGTGTATTTCACAGTTGTTCAGGCATCGGAAAAATCCTATTTCAGCACCTCTGTGGTCTCATTTGTTACAATCATTTCAGTTGTGCTGATTACGAGTAAGAGACTGACATATAATGTGCCGTGACACTGATGTAATAAACACACAGCTTGCCGACTGCGCGTTGTACCGTCACTGGCGTAAGGATGCAAATTGACGTGGGGTCACAGGGGCGCCGGAAGATGTTGGGGGGAGGGGGGGGCAGAATCTCAGGGGGGGGGGGGACGCCAGAGCCAGTGAAAGGAAGGACGTTGCCCGGAGAAAGTGAAAAGTGGGGGGGGGGGGGGCGTTCAGATGCTGCACAGACAAAAACCTTTCCGAACCAAGGAGCCACTGAAAGGTACGACGTTGCCCGAAGAAAGTGAAAAGCGGCGGGGGGGGGGGGGGGGGGGGGGGTTAGTCATTTTTAGTTTCCAACAGAACAGACACATAACTACTCATTTGGGATTACAATTCATCATCTTATCTCACATCTTATCTTATCTTCTATCAGTAATAACATCTACGCTGAGTAGATAACTGACAAAATGGTGGCTGAGGCGGCGCTACGACAGGTGTGTAAGGAAGCTGAGTGTAAATATTATGGGATGTTTTGACAGTTTGGGGTTGACGGAGTGTGAGCGCGTATGTATTGCACGTGAGAATGTTTTGAGGGGGTCAGGTGAAGTGTGGTCAGTTTAGTACTGAGTTATCAGGGATGACAACAACTTTTAAAAAAGCAGAGGAGATTTTCCCGGGGGGCCCTGGGGCAACGCCCCGGCGGGGGTCAGGGGGCAGCGCCCCCTAAAGCTGAAGGTTTTTCAGAGATAAAATGGTGTAAAAAAAATGTTTAAAAATACTGTAAACCCCTTTGCAAAGAATAATCTGAATAACTGCCTTAGAGTTACAACTTTAAGCCAACACAGCCATATAATTCATGAGTATTCAGTTCTGAATGCAGTATCGTAAATTAACAAGAACAAAATTTGTCCAAAACATGGGATTTCAGAACTAAATGTCATGTATATTAAATAATAAAATTAATCTCACATACAACACCAGCACGTTGTTTGTGTGCCGGGCGTTTCATGTGGTCGGCGATGTTTATGAAACCACGACTTGCGTAGTTGATTTTCTTGCCGCACGGTACACATAACGCCTGCTCTTCGTTGAGTTTACAAACGGCATCACCAACTCTACTCTCGCACACCACTTCATCTAACCACTTGTCTTTCCAACGATTTGGATACTTTTTCTTTTTTTTTTCACGGGTTCCTCTGCCGTGATCACTCTTAAATGAGTCAACTCACACTGCCGCGAAAGGTGGCCAACTTAAGCTTACCACGCAGTGCTTGTCAGCCGAGTACAAACCATCCCATTTGGGAATAAGCTGCCTTTTGATCAGCGGAGGAAAATCGCTCAGTGACGGAGTTCTACGGCTTTGATTTTTTATTTTCTTTTCGTTTTTTTTCGGCGGAGATTTTTTTAGAAAAGCGTAAAAAAATTTTAAGACAGCGGAACGGCGGAGAACTGTTGTCATCCCTGGTTATGCGGGTTTTTTTTTTTTGTCACGGGGAGTAGAAGGTGAGCGATAGTGGCAGAGCTCGGATCTGGTGTGTGTCGGACGAGCGAGTTTGAAGGGCAGAGAAGAGAGGTTGAGCCCAGAGGTTTTTCATATTCCGCTTTGGCTGATGTAGCGGTCGTGCTGAGAGATAAGTGATTCAGAAGGCAGCGTATTTGGTAAGCGGAGAATTCTCGTTTTACTAATTAAACAATTTCAGTGTTTGATGGGATAACTGCTTACCAAAATTGAGATAGAGTTTTTGAGTAGTTTGTAAATCTGTGGGTTACAGAGGGATACGCTGCCAGTGGGGAGTGAATGCAGTTCTGTGGGGGAGAGTTAGAGAGAGAGAGAGAGAGAGAGAGAGAGAGGCCCCGTGAAGAGACTGGTATCGAGTGGGAAGTGCGCCAGAGAGAGAAAGCGAAAGTAGTTCGCCGGAAAGGTCTTTTGTTCCGGTCACGGCTGAGTGAAAGGAGCAACTGAGTAGAGTAACAGTGTGCTTTTTGAACAGAGAGCCAGGAAGAGAAACGTTTGTTTCGAACAGGTTGAACTATGTGACGCGTGATGTGTAGACATTGGACCTGCATGTATGTGTGTGAGTCGAGTGGCACGCTGCCGATGTTTTATACATGTTTGACTGATGTGTACTTATGTCGTTGACAAGAGAGTGTAACACCTTCTAGTCGTAAACAAGTCAGAACAAAGCACGAGATTTCCGAGCGACTCAGCCCTAGGCCCTAAGCGCACACTGCCGCCCGAGACGAAAAGGCTACAATCAAAACAAGGTCACCACTTCTCGAATACTCGCGATAACAATAGAAACTTCTGGATCATGGGAAACAGATTTACATTACTAAAACGGAATATGAACTTCTCTATCTCACTAAAACTACAAAACAAAATTACAGCTGTTATCCTACAGCATACGAAACAACACAAACAAAAACGCACAGCTACGCTCGTAACAGAGAGAAAGAAAGAAAAGGGAGAAGGGGAAAGAATGTGTGGCTTCTGGATTGTCA
The DNA here is from genome assembly GCA_018292915.2 of Batillaria attramentaria. Lineage (NCBI taxonomy): Eukaryota > Metazoa > Mollusca > Gastropoda > Batillariidae > Batillaria > Batillaria attramentaria. The sequence goes on along the minus strand of JACVVK020000113.1, from coordinate 524,491 downwards.
GATGTGTGTGTGTGCGTGCGTGAGCAAGCGCTGTTATGTGGTTTCTGTCTTGTCTTTATTCAGTGTGAGTGAGCGTCGTTGTTCTGTGTTGCGGTGCAGTGGCATTTTTCTTCACAAGGTGGTCGCGTGTTGCACTGTTATCAGGACTTTTTGTTAGTTGTTGGGTATCACCTCTGTATCACTCATTTCTGGTAACAAAGTTATCGAGGGAATGTTCATTTGTCGCTGTGCGTTGCATGGTTGTATCATCAAACCCATCAGTATGGAGTTAACCGGGCGTTCTGAAAACACACACACACACACACACACACACACACACACAAAATCAGTCAATTTAGCCAAACAATTACTCAACCATCAAACCAGTCCATCAGGCATTAAACGACAACACTATGCCCAGTTGGTCTTGCGGGGACTGTACAGCAAAAAAAGCAAGTCAGTGAAGTCAACGTGTCCACATATTAATAAAAATAGTCGAAAAACAAATTTTCACTCTACGCCATTGTAATTCTCTCTCTCTCTCTCTCTCTCTCTCACACACACACACACAGAATGACGGACAAGTACATTGTACACAATCTCACCTCGTACTGTGTGTTGTCCGGTGGGCTGCTAACCGGAAGTTGTTGCAGCTCCTGTGACTGCCTCGCCGCCATACCTGTCGGCAACACGCTGGCTTCATCATAAGTTTCAAATTGCCGGTGTAACACGAGAAACTTACTCCCTAAGGAATTTGCTCTCAGTACAAATATCCCCCGGAGTAAAAACCTCTTACGACAGAAGTATGCTCCCTTCGCTTGGGAGATTTCTGTCGTCCGAGGTGTTTACTCCAGAGTAATCATTTCTTTATATTTTCACTGCGGAGTAAGCATTTCACTTAAAGTTTAAACTCCACCGCCTGTATTGGTGTGTATAAATGTGTGCGTGTGAATGTTGTGTGTGTGCGTGAGCAAAGGCGCATTAAGTGGTTTTCGAAGCAGAACTCCGCGCTCTACAAGTGTATTATTATTATTTCTTTAGACACTTTCACTGCGTAGTGAGCATTGTTTACGATACTTTTCCTCCAGAGAAAGCATTTCTTTACGATATTTGTCCTCCGGAGTGAGCACTTCTTTACATTTTTACTCCGTAGTGGGCAGTTCTTTACATTTTTACTCGGTAGTAAACAGTTCTTTACAATTTTACTCCATAGTGAGCAGTTCTTTACATTTTTACTCCGTAGTGAGCAGTTCTTTACATTTTTACTCCGTAGTGGGCAGTTCTTTACATTTTTACTCGGTAGTAAACAGTTCTTTACAATTTTACTCCATAGTGAGCAGTTCTTTACATTTTTACTCCGTAGTGAGCAGTTCTTTACATTTGTACTCCGTAGTGAGCAGTTCTTTACATTTTTACTCCGTAGTGAGCAGTTCTTTACATTTGTACTCCGTAGTGAGCAGTTCTTTACATTTGTACTCCGTAGTGAGCAGTTCTTTACATTTGTACTCCGTAGTGAGCAGTTCTTTACATTTGTACTCCGTAGTGAGTATTTCTTTACATTTGTACTCCGTAGTGAGTATTTCTTTACAACATTTTTACTTTTATTTCTTTACGATTTTTTTTACTCTGGAGTAAGCATTTCTTTACGACTTTTTTTTTTACTCTGGAGTAAACGTTTCTTTACGACTTTACTCTGGAGTAAGCATTTCTTTACGACCTTTTTACTCCGAAGTAAATCCCTTGGGGAGTAAGTTTGTTTTATTACCCAGGTCTTAATTCTTGCGGACTTGTTCTGATGTATCAATACAAAACAAGCAAAACTAGCAAACAGCTGAAGTCACGAAAGACGCAAACAACAGAAGTAATACTGCATTTACAACCTGCCAAAATGCATGCTTTCAAATTTGACCTGTACTGACCAAACCTATGCCAGAAATCATCGAACAATTAAAGACTCACTTCCTTCCTTGTCCGCACCAATCGGCACGCTGGGTTCGCTGGACTGTTTCTGAAAATATAGTTGCAGTACATATGGGTGTGTGTGGGTGTGGGTGTGTGTGTGTGGGGGGGGGGGGGGAGCGTTTACTTACACACGGGCGATGGATTAAATTTTACTGTGTTGAGGTGAACCGGGTGTAATAGTAATAAATAATAATAATAATAATGAGTATTGTATAGGCGCTTTACCCAATTTCATGAATAGGCTCAAAGCGCCGCGAACTGAACCCAACACGCACGCTCACGTGAATCACACACATTCTCTCACACACTGGACATAAACACCTTACAATCACGTGGGGCGAAGGGTCAGCTCAGCTATTTAAGTTTCGGAATTTAGAATTGCATTTATTTTTCAAATGTTTTGGGCTGAACATTTCCAAAGCTGGGTGTGCAGATAGAAGGCAATGTGATTACTGTATTATCTTCAATGTGCAATTTTGCTCAGTTGTTTAAAGGTCCTTTTAAGAATTAATTTAATTAATACCTGTACACTTGAGAAATGGAAATGTGTACAATAACTTATTTTAAAATTAGTCTTACTTAACTTCATTTTTAAGTTAACATTACTCTCAACGGTGATGTATATTTATTACGTGTCTCAATGTCTACCACAACTCTGTGCTATGTATATATTCGTCTCTTTGTAATGTCCATCACACCCAAATTTCCCTTTTCGGGATAATAAAGATAATTATACTGCTTGATTGCTTGAACTGATACAAACAGACAAATTCTGTTTGTGCAACTACAGTCGCATTTATTTTACACGCACTACTCGTAATTATCAAAGAAGCAAACACAACTGCTAACCGGGTCCACAGGCCATCCTGCCTTGCAGAGACGCCCCTCTCTCACCTGTAGTGATGATGACAACAAAAGAAAGTGGAAACATTCAGTGGAAACACTATGCCTATCTCTGTGTGTGTGTGTGTGTGTGTGCGTGCGCGTGCGCGCGTGCGTGTGTTATCTCATCCTTGAAAAATTAAGTTTCAGTCTCTCTCTCTCTCTCTGTCCGTGTTAGTTACCTGTCCATCTAAGGTATGTTAGCTATTCTGGTGTTATAGCTTTCTGCATTGTGTGTCTTTTGGTCTTTTGTTTAACTGTGTTTTTCTTTCTATTTTTGTAGATTTTCTTCTTTTTTTGTAGCAAGGACAAGTTGGAAGACAAGCACATGTGCTTAAATACTTTCATCCTTGTAAACTAAAGAGGAATTCATTCATAATCTCACTCTCTCTCTCCCTCTCTCTCTCTCTGTAACTTTCAATGCTAGGGTCGTGAGTTCGAATTACTTGTGCTGGTCTTTTTCACGTTGCCCCGTCTTTGATATCTCCACTACGTGGTGGAAGAGGACGTTAAACTCCTATTCCATCCCACCCACCCACCCTCTCTCTCTCTCTCTCTGTAACATTTTCCTCCGTCCTCTGAATCTTGTAAAATTAAGCAAAAATGCACCAAATTCCACAGGTTTCGTTTAATTTTCAACAACAACAACAAAAAAACCAAAACCAAAACAAAAAAAACCCAACCAACAAACAACCCCTCCCCCCCCCCCCCAAAAAAAAAAAAACCCAAACCAACAAAACAACAAAACAAAAACAAAAAAACCCACCACCACCACCACCAACAACAACAAACCCTTTCCGGGGGAAGCATTCCAGACACCCCTAGCATAACACGTGCGCTTTGCAACTTCGTCACTTAATGCTACACATGTTTCCTCCTTTTGGGTTATGGACCATATTAAACACACACACACACATACACACACACACACACACACACACACACACACACACACACACAAACTCTCTCTCTCTCTCTCTCTTGTGTAATTATGTGTTTGTACTACATGTACATGTATTAGTGTGTGGTGTTTGTTTTTGAATTTTGAAACGTGCTTTGCCTTGTTTCTATATTACTGACTATGAGTTCACCTTATTACTGTAGCAGCTGATAGTAGTTTAGCAACCGTGTGTGTGCGTGTGTAGAGTAGCAAGGACAAGATGTAAGACAGGTCTGCGCACCTAATCTTCTATCCTTGGAAAATAAAGTGTCATTGTCATTGTCTCTCTTAACTCACGCCTTCAGCAAAGTTTACATGAGGTCTCAGATTGGTGCTCCTCCAACTCCATGATTTTAAACCCATCAAAAACCAAATGTATGATTATAGCGACTCGCCAGAAGCATCAGCTCTCCCCCCTGTCTCTCGACCTGTCCCTGAACGACACCACCATAGAGCAGGTGACTGAACAGCGCCTACTAGGACTCACTGTTGACAATCAGCTTAGATGGCAGTCCCACATCAACAATGTGTGCAAGCGGGTTTCTAAAAAATTGTTTATGTTATCAAAGCTGAGGTTTATCACGGACATCGATGCACGGACAATGTTTTATAATGCCCATTTAAATCTCACATCGACTATGTATCAACAGTGTGGGATGGTTCAAGCGACGTTCACATGAAAAGATTGAATTCTCTGCATAGAAGAGCAGCGAAGTTGCTGTTGCCTGATCCAAATCTTTCCACGGATCAGAAGCTTAGCACACTAGAAATGCTTCCCCTGAAACTTCAGCTTGACTATAACAAATGCATATTTATGTACAAACTGTACAAACAATCCAGCCCGGCTTATCTTGTCAAATTATTTTCAAAAACATTGTGTCAACAGTCAAGATCCGGGGAACATTTTAAGGTTCCATTTCCTCGGATAGATATGTACAAATCAAGCCTCTCATATTCAGGCAGTTTTCTTTGGAACTCGCTTCCAGAAAATATCCGAAATGCAAAATCACTCTCCGCATTTTAGAACAGTCTCTTCAAACATATGTCAAAACTAAATCATCCATAATCATCATATATTATCCTATGGAAAGCATTCATGTGCCTGCTAGCATTTTTTTTTTCAAATGTTTTTGCTTTTGATGGCTTATTTCGAATGTTTGACATGTATGATGAATTCACTGTGTGTGTGTGTGTGTGTGTGTGTGTGGTCTTACAACTCCTTTGATGGTTTGATGTAGATTTAGCCTTTTTTTGTAGATTTAGCAACGGCAAGTTTGAAAACTGGTCTTTTGATCAACAACTTTTTACCGTTGGAAAATAAAGTTCATTTTCATTTTCATTTTTTCATTTTTTCTCTCTCTCTCTCACACACACAGAGTAAATCTCTCTCTCTCTCTCTCTCTCTCAAAAATTTTAACATGCAAAACAAAAAGTCAACTGGACCAGATGACATCAGCCCACAGATCCTAAAACTATCTTTACCATATATTGTCAACTTCCTTACTTATATTTATAATCTCTCTATCCAACAGAAAGTGTTCCCCTCACAGCTAAAAAATGCGAAAGTAATTCCGCTACCTAAATCAAGAGAGTTGGGAGATCCAAATAACTACCGACCAATTTCCCTCTTACCAGTTTTATCAAAGCCATTGGAGCGACACGTACGCACACACACACACCTACAAGCCTACTTAGAAAGCAGACAACTTATCCACCGTTTTCAGTCAGGGTTTCGTCCCCTGCACTCTTGCCACACCGCTCTCACTCGGCTCACAGACACTTGGTTATCCAACATGAACAATGCACAGGTAACAGGGGCCATCTTTCTTGATTTAAGAAAAGCGTTTGATCTCGTCAGTCATGCCACCTTGATCAAGAAACTTCAAAGTTATTTATGCAGTGAACCCGCTGTTTCCTTCTTTCGGTCATACCTTGAGAATAGGCAGCAGAAAGTAGTTCTAAATGGGTCATTCTCCAATGTCAGAAACATATCTCTTGGCGTACCCCAGGGATCCATTCTTGGTCCTCTACTTTTTAATATTTTTAATTAATGATTTACCTCTGCATATGACCAGTAAGCATATTGAATGTGACATGTTTGCGGATGACACATCGCTCCACTCCGCTGATAACGATATTACTGTGGTTAGTAGTCGACTTCAGGAAGGCCTAAACGGCATATCGGACTGGTGCTGTATTAATTCCATGCTCATACACCCTGTAAAAACTAAGTCCATGGTAACAGCCACCCGTCAAAAGCACCAACTCAGCCCTTTGTCCCTGAATTTGGTACTTAACACCGCGCCTATAGAGCAGGTGTGCGAACATCGTCTTCTCGGCATCACAGTTGATAATCAGCTTAGCTGGAGAGGCAAAACGCTATCCAGACAGCTATTCGCCCTCTCCAAACTGCGGCATTTCCTTGACTTGGAAAGTCGCAAAATGTACTATAACGCGCACATACGGTCTCATTTGGACTATGCGTCAACGGTGTGGGATGGTTGCAGCCACATTCACTTAAAGGGGCTTAACTCCCTTCATAGACGTGCAGCAAAGCTACTTTTACCGAACCCTCATCTTACAGCTGATGAAAAGCTAAACCAGCTGCAGCTTCTTCCCCTGTCAAAACACGTGCTATACAATAAAGGAATTTTCATGCATAAGCTATGGACCAGAAAGGCTCCTAACTATTTATCCGACTGTTGCAACCGCTTAGCCTCCCGATATGGCAGTTCAAACAACTTGTGTATCATTCCAAAGACGCGAATTGACATTTTTAAAAGCAGTCGTTCATTCTCTGGAGGAGGCATTATGGAACAGTCTTCCAGCCCATGTTAAACACGCATGCTCTAACACAAATTTCAAACAGCTTTTATTCAAATATCTCATGTCACACGATGTTTAATCTTCCCACAGTTTATTCTCGCCCATTCCTACACTATGATGTATTGACAGAATCGGTTTGTTCATCACGCTTCTTAAATGTTTGTCTTATTAGAGTGTAGTTTCATTTCCTATGGTTTTATTGCTATTTTGCTTTTTTCCTGTTGCATTACATATGTGTGTGTATTTTTCTGTTTAGATAGATACTACTAGAAATAGCAACTGCAGGTATGAAAATTGACTGTTTCACGTTAACTACCTCTACCGTTGGAAAATAAAGTTTTCTTGATTCTTGATTCTCTCTCTCTCTCTCTCTCTCTCACACACACACACACACACACACACACACACACACACAGTAAATCTCTCTCTCTCTCTCTCACCGCACGCACGCACGCACGCACACACACACACACACACAGAGAATATCTCTGTCTCTCTCTCTCACCCTCTCTCTCTCACCGCACGCACACACACACACACACACACACACACACACACACACACACACACACAGAGTCTCAGTCTCTCTCTCTCTCACCGCACACACACACACACACACACACACACACACACACCGGGCGCACACACACACACACACACACACACCGGGCGCACACACACACACACACCGGGCGCACACACACACACACACACACACACAAAGCAAAAAGCTTATTTTCTGACTTCAACTGACGAAGTCAAATAACAACCTGGCGATGTCAGTTTTTAGAAGTATGTGCACAATGTTATACTTACCCGTGTTGACAAATAACAGTAAAAGAGGAATCTCAGAAATTCCTGAAACAAACAAGACAGAATTTCTTACGAAATGTCTCGCCGGTTGAACAATGTGTCCGACAGCACAGTCCTACAGTTTGGTTAGAAATTAACTCTATGGTGAAAAGAACTGTCAAATGAATACTGGCCCATAACTTGTGGACACATAGCGATCTGCCAAGTTGTTTTTTTTTCCCAGTGAGTTTGCCAAATTTGAAGGGTGGGTGGGGTGGATGTTCGGGAGTTTAACGTCGTTTTCCACCACGTAAGGGTGATATGAAAGACGGGGCAACGAGAAAAAAGGCCAGTACAAATACTTGGCCCCAGCCGGGATTCGAACTCACGGTCCGAGCATTGAGATGCCAAACTTGAAACAACACTTAAAGTGTTATAAACAAGCAGGCACGTCCAAACGTCCCCCCCCCTCCCCCAACAGTTCAGGAGACGAGGCCAAAGGTAAAAAAAAAAAAAAAAAAAAACTTTCGGATTTTGACAGACCCTGTGGTGACAGTCCGATATAAACTGGTTTTTATTTTGGTCTGCGTTTGAAAGAGCAGCAATTAATTAAATAAATAAAAAAATAACCTTAACGCCTAAGTAAGCACTGTGCAATTTCTGCGATGTCGGGTGGAAAACGACAGACATAACTGGATATTGTGATCACGCAAGACGATCGGCATCATACACTTGTCCTGCACTATTTTCTCAAAATGGGGTTCGCCAAAATTCCATGATGACTGAACTGAACTGAATTGAAAATACTTTCATCGTCCCTAAAAGGGAAATTGCTTTGGCCCAAAATGCACGACATCACACAATAAACATGGCTTTAAAAAACATAAGACCCACAAGACACGGCATTTAGAATTAACCCTTTCAGTCCTGAAGGAATCTCAGTAGCGATAACGCTCTCTGCCTGGGAGTTTTTCAAGTGTGCTAGATCTAAAGCTGGGCTCTTGCATACAAAACCCTATTTCTCAAGAAGTATTCCATCCTATAGGGGAATCTTCCACTGTGCAGAGCCTATGAGAGTCGGTCACAGTCATGCACGCATTATTATTGTTAGGGTCTGCGAGACCGTAGGTAGTACGGTGGCAGGGTTGAAAGTGTTAATATCATAAAATCAACTGTGCATAATCATAAATCTAACCTCTCTCATGTACACACACACACACACACACACACACACACACACACACACACACACACACCTATCGAAGGTGGAATCTGAAATTAATCAATGCTTACTTAGGCGTTAAGGTTAATTTATTTTTTTAAATTTAATTAATTGCTGCTCTTTCAAACGCAGACAAAAAAAAACCCAGTTTAGACCGGACTGTCACCTCAGGGTCTGTCACCACAGGGTCTGTCACCACAGGGTCTGTCACCACAGGGTCTGTCACCACAGGGTCTGTCACCACAGGGTCTGTCACCACAGGGTCTGTCACCACAGGGTCTGTCACCACAGGGTCTGTCAAAATCCGAAAGTGTTTTTTACCTTTGGCCTCGTCTCCTGAACTGTTTGGGGGGGGGGGGGGGACGTTTGGACGTGCCTGCTTGGTTATAACACTTTAAGTGTTGTTTCAAGTTTGGCATCTCAATGCTCGGATCGAGAGTTCGAACCCCGCCTGGGCCAAATATTTGTACTGGCCTTTTTTCTCGTTGCCCCGTATTTGATATCAACCTTACGAGGTGGAAAACGACGTTAAACTCCCGAACATCCACCCCACCCACCCTTCAAATTTGGCAAACTCACTGGGGGGAAAAAGAAAAAAAAACTTGGCAGATCGCTATGTGTCCACAAGTTATGGGCCACTATTCATTTGACAGTTCTTTTCACCATAGAGTTAATATTCATGTCACAGTGGTGTTCGAGAGGACACACTCACCTGCACAATGATCAAGGTGAGGAAGAGCCATTGGAACGCCACTGTGTCCTTGTTCACAGACAGGACGCCGAAAACCCAGATAAGACCAAGTATCGGAGTCATTACACAAATCGCCAGCACAGGCCTGCACAAATAATAATAACAACCGAGTATGGTATAGGGGCTTTACCCAATTTGATTTTTTGAATCGGCTCAAAGCGCCGCAAACTTAACCCAACACGCATGCTCACGTGAATCACACGCATTCTCTCACGACAAGAGCAAGTGTGTGTGTGTGTGTGTGTGTGTGTGTGTGTGTGTGTGTGTGTGTGTGTGTGTGTGTACTTACGTTGCCTGGTCTCTTGGTGAAGCCTTACCGCTATGAAGCTTTCTGATCACAAGTGCAACACATACGATGATCGCCTGAAATAAACGAGACACATTTCCGTAGCTGTTATGTCTTTAATTGGTGAATAGTTCTTATATAGTGTTGTCTCCCCAGCGAGCTAGGCTCAAGGCACTTTCCAGAAAAAAATAAACACAATCCAAATAAGGGTTCGTGACAATAACTGAGCATTCATCAAGTACAGATGTTTGAGACAAATAGGATATTTTATTGCCTCTAAATCTTTTTGGAATAAATCGATAAATGGCATAATTATCATTAGCTACACTAGACTGGATTTAAAAATAGAATAATCACCAGGACTGTGACCAAGGCCGGTCCAACAAACGCCCAAATGAGTGGGTCATCCACATTCACCCAGCAGCTACGGGAAGAAATACATACCTTTCAAATGTTTATTTTAGTGTAAAACGTTTGATCACGAAAGCCATGTTACAAAGAAGTGGTAAAAGTGTATAAGTGTGACTGAGGCTGTAACCTCAAGAAGACAGAGTAAGATTGAAATCTATCACTTGATTGTTATGTCGCAAACGCTACTATGATACCCAATGTAATGAAAAGCTTTCAAGCTGTCAAAAACAATGCCATACCTGGTAGAAGTCTGTTGCACCAGTAACCTAAGAGCACTTCTTTACGAATCACCACTGAAGAACATAAAGCGGTATTATCTTAGCAAGTGTTGTCGATTAAACATATTTGTATCTAGAGGTTTCCAGCATCTTTTTTTTTTCTTTTAGAAAATATTGACAAACTTGGTGATTGAACTCACAAGTCAGATCCTCCATAGCCATCCAGACGCACCCCTAGTGATACAGCAACCACGATGGCTGGCAGTCCTAAAGACAGACAAACAAGCATACAAGCAGGTAACTATTATCTGCAAGTTTCTATTGAAAAACACCTCGTGTCCACTTTACAAATTTTCGTGAACCCTCCGAAAATCCATTCTGTTAAGACAAGACATGATAAGCTGTATTGGCATGTTAAGTTAGTCACAAAAGAAGATTTTTGGCTTGTTCTTCTTTCTAGTATAAATACACATACACAAGACTTGAAAAGATACAAAAATACATAATCACATGTACACATCATCAACACTCAGTCATTTGGGTTTACAAGAACAACCTTTCTAAAAAAGAAGGTGAACATTACAGATCATTTTAGCGTTGATTAAGAGAAAGATATAATACTAAAATATGACAGCTGCAGTGGAGGAGCAAGCCTAAGACAGACGCAAATCACAGATCAGAGAAATAGATAAACATATAGTTTTTAATTAAAGATATACTTTGACGAGATGTGTTTTGGTTGTGTGTTTTTACTACAGACAGTAAAGTCGACAGATGTAAAAGGTTTTCCGGTATTTAAACTTATAGCTAGTGTCTGTTCGTGCGTGTGTACGTTTGTTTAAGACAGTATCTTTCAAGGATTCTGGTTATCAGTATGCATGTGTCTGTGCGTCTGTACATGTCAAAACACACAGAAAAAAACGAATATCAGTTTCGGAAGCTGACTGTGTGCTTGTGTTTGCCTCTAGACTCTAGTGCACAAGCAAGAATGAACGTGTCACACGGTGTGTCAGAATGACCGCTAGTAAACCAGCTTCACACAACACCCATTGCACGCACAGTTATTTAGTAACTAGTGTATGTATGTGAGGCATTGCAGTCTGATTGACTCATCTGCGGGTGAAGCATGCATTGCCCTTAAATGTTAGGCCTCGGGTGGCCCAAAGGATCGCTTCAAAGACAGATCCAAGTTCCATGTTGGTACTGCAGCATCAAGAAACTTCCTGTGTTCGATAAAGTCCAAGATATCTTCCAGACTCAGGTTCTGAATTCCTGTATGAATCATACATTGATCCAGGAATCTATTTTTTTAAGTACTACTTATTATCCTGTTTCGGGAAATTTGGGCTGCTTCCCCCGGGGGAAGCGCGTCGCCGCGATGCAGCGCCACCAAATACCTATCCTATATTTTTTACAATTTTGCTGTGGGAAGAAAGCCGGATAACCCGGAGAGAAACCCCCGATGAGCAGCCCGGTAGCCAGGAAAAACCGGTATCACATATCACAAGCTCGACCTGGGCTCGAACCCACGCTTCATCGCCATGACATTGGTGACGGTTGTTCAGTAGCTATGATTTCCTCGATCTCTCCTGCCGCGCTACACGTCTGCTTGCAGGCCAGATGACTTACCATACGCCAGGATGACAAGCCAGACAGACTTGACAGGCAAGTCGCTCACGACGGACCTGAAGATGTTGAGGGCCTCACACAGCTTGAGGAAGAAGGCGACGAGGAAGAGGTAGTGCAGTAAGGCCGACACCACCTTACATCCGATCTATCAGACAAAAAAATTGAACACACACACACACACACACACACACACACACACACACCCCTCAATACTATGTGTGTCTCACTTCCTAACCACCCCGCCCCCCACCCCCCACCCCCAACTGGTGTAAACTGAGACTTTCTTTAGAAGAGAGGCTAACTGTTGACCACTGTTGGTCGGGAGTCGGCTGGCTCTTGGCGTGGGGCGCTGTCGGGTGTGAGAGTCAGTCGTTGTGTTTCGCACGTGGCAGTGTTCCGTGCCTTGTCACAGTTCACGTGCTATGTGGAAGGTTGATTGCTCACTTGTGTCTTTAAAAGTACAGTGCAGTGTGTGTGTGTGTGTGTGTGTGTGTGTGTGTGTGTGTGTGTGTGTGTAATCCGTTTTTTTTTTTTTTTAACTGAATGTACTCTTATTTTGTCATTCTACTGTTTTTCGTGTATGTTGCAATATTCTTAACCTTATCTTATTTTATACTGGGCAGTGCGGGAACCAGAAGAAAATTTTCCGGTTTGTTTTTAAACTGGACAATAAAGATGTTTTGAATTTGAATCTGAATTTGAAAGAAAGAAAAAAAAAACAAAAACGTAGAAGAGGCAGTGAGACATGGAATGGGTTGCTGTGGTGTAGTGAGCGCGGTCACGGTGTACCAGTAACGTTTAGTGGTGTAGTATGAGGGGTGTAGCCCCTGAGTGGGACTCGAACCTGACCTCTCGCATTGCTGACTAAGTCTTAACCACTAGACCACCGACCGCCCCAATCTGAATATCTGAATATGATACCAGGCAGCTGGTCAGAATTTTTCACTGGGTCTTTTCACTAGCACCCGTCTGGGGCCAGTCAGTTAGTTAGTTACTTAGGGCTTAACGCCGCGCAAGCAACAAAGACTATTTCGCAGCTACGGCTGAGGTCAATAATTATTTGTGCTGGCCTTTTTCTCGTTGCCCCGTCTTTGATATCACCCATACGTGGTGGAACAGGACGTTAATCCTCAAACACCCACCATTTTCTCCACCAGCAAAATATTCAAAACAGGTAGATGGGTTATTCTGCACCAGCCTGGCTATAGTCATGGTGCCTCTCTCCTGCATTCGAGGCCAGAGGGATGTGTCTTCCCCGAACACTCATGGGTTACTCATATTTCCCCAAACGGCAATAATACTAAATAATAATAAAGGGGTATTATTATAAGACAAAAGAGAAATGAAAAAGGCGTTATACCTCATGGTCAGGAGGTTTAATAATCAGTCCAATCAAGAGGAGGAAGTATGCCAACAGCAAGACCACCCACTGGTTGAAAAGCACCGCGTTTCTGTCAGACTTCAAGTCCCTGGACAATCAAACATCGCATGAAGCTGAATAAAGCATGTAATCAGGTTGCTTGATGTCTGAGTGAAAAACGATTCAGGTGAGCACGGTGTGTAACGTGGTGGTTTGAAGGTGTACAACGATACAGCGGTTTATGACGAGAAAGCTTATCTGCTTACCGAAATGTGACAAAAACTGCTGGTTTTTTTCCTGCATAAAAATCGATAATTGCATAAGTTATTTTCCGCCAAAGAATAGTTTGTTTTTTTTTGTTGTTGTTGTTGTTGTATTTTTTCAGACAAAAGCACTTTTGTACAGAATGGATTTCTGCAGAAAACAACAACAAACAGAAAAGACAAACTAGCACTTTTTGGATTGGATTTCTGTCGAAAAAGGAAAATGGAACCAGCAGCTTTTTTTTCTGCAGGAAAATGGAACCAGCATTTTTTTCTGCAGAAAAAGCGATTTTTCTGCAACAAAGACTGGCGAGGGATGACAAAATCGCATTTTTTGGTCGAGTCTTCTGCAAAAAAAACAAACAAAAAAAAAACCTGCTGTTTTTTATATTTCGCTAACCATGAAGGCTTTCTCATCGTAAATCGACCTCACACCTTCAAACCACCACGTTACATGCATTTGGGAAAGTACCTACACTAAAGCCTGTTGTTGCCAGCATGAGAAAAACATGTGCGTGTTTTCACCTTGCATACATGCACTGTATACCCATATCGTGTTTCGCGTGTGATATGAAATTGACACGTAGCCCAGACGCCTGTAGCCACGCCCGCTGACGAAAACAAGCCCTCCATGGCAACCGCACGCAGCGCACGCTTTTTTTTTTTTTTTACCTTCTGATCTCTTTGTCAGACACATACTCCGACAACCTAACCCACATGTGTGGGATTGTTTGTCGGAGTGCACCTGTCTCGTTCGCGCACTTTGATTGGCTAGCATGACCTCTCCATCAGGAACTGGCTACATATCAACTGTTGCATCAATAACACCGGGAGTATTGATATTCCTCCATATCACACCGGGTGTATTGATATTCCTCCATATAACACCGGGTGTATTGCTATTCCTCCATATCACACCGGGTGTATTGCTATTCCTCCATATCACACCGGGTGTATTGCTATTCCTCCATATCACACCGGGTGTATTGCTATTCCTCCATATCACACCGGGTGTATTGCTATTCCTCCATATAACACCGGGTGTATTGCTATTCCTCCATATCACACCGGGTGTATTGCTATTCCTCCATATAACACCGGGTGTATTGCTATTCCTCCATATCACACCGGGTGTATTGCTATTCCTCCATATCACACCGGGTGTATTGCTATTCCTCCATATCACACCGGGTGTATTGCTATTCCTCCGTATCACACCGGGTGTATTGCTATTCCTCCATATCACACCGGGTGTATTGCTATTCCTCCATATCACACCAGGTGTATTGCTATTCCTCCATATAACACCGGGTGTATTGCTATTCCTCCATATCACACCGGGTGTATTGCTATTCCTCCATATCACACCGGGTGTATTGCTATTCCTCCATATCACACCGGGTGTATTGCTATTCCTCCGTATCACACCGGCCGTATTGCTATTCCTCCATATCACACCGGGTGTATTGCTATTCCTCCGTATCACACCGGGTGTATTGCTATTCCTCCGTATCACACCGGGTGTATTGCTATTCCTCCGTATCACACCGGGTGTATTGATATTCCTCCATATAACACCGGGTGTATTGCTATTCCTCCATATCACACCGGGTGTATTGCTATTCCTCCATATCACACCGGGTGTATTGCTATTCCTCCGTATCACACCGGGTGTATTGCTATTCCTCCATATCACACCGGGTGTATTGCTATTCCTCCATATCACACCGGCCGTATTGCTATTCCTCCGTATCACACCGGGTGTATTGATATTCCTCCGTATCACACCGGGTGTATTGATATTCCTCCATATAACACCGGGTGTATTGATATTCCTCCGTATCACACAGGGTGTATTGCTATTCCTCCATATCACACCGGGTGTATTGCTATTCCTCCATATCACACCGGGTGTATTGATATTCCTCCATATAACACCGGGTGTATTGATATTCCTCCATACCGCAAACGAGGAGGAAGGATGTTCGGAACGAGGCATATCACTGAACACTTTTCAACATATCAACAGTCATGCTCACGGCAGTTTTGCCTGACACCATTCTGAGAATAGCGAAGAAGAAGTGTACAATGCGTGCCATTCCGCGCTATTCTCAAGATCCGATAACGCCAAGATGCAAAAAGATTATTACCCCCAGGAAACGACGCATCTTCGGATCATGGCGACAAGAAGACAGAGAATGGCGATGCAGCAGGCAACTATGAGGATGATGCGGACCACGAAGGGTGTCTGCAACAATAAATATAACATGTAATCATCCGTGGCATGTTTGGTTCGTCAGGCTCCGCATGTAGAAGTCGGAGTAAGGGAGTCTAACCCGGGCTAGAGTCTTAACCTCGAACTAAACTAGCTCTAGGGTTAAATTTTCCATTGTTTTTTTGTTTTAGATCAGGAAGCGGGTCCATTCCAGCAAGATGCCTAAGCCGTTATAGAAGGATTCATTTCTTCCTTTTTAACTTTCTTTTTTAATATATATATATATATATATATATATTACTGGCATACAAAGCACACATCTCCTAGATCTAGGGAGCGCTCTCAGCTTTACTTACTTCCCCTACTTTCAAATTGACCTGATTGAGCGCATGTTTTCGGCTTTAGCGACGCCTTTGTTCCTTTTATATATATAAATAATAATAATAGTTGTTCACAGTTTTCAAGGAGTGTATTTTCTAGTTCTAAACTCTTTCGGGGATGTGGAGCCAGCATGACTTTGTTCGTTTTGTAAAGTCAGTATATCTATATATATATATATATATAGATATATATAGATTTTTTTTTTTTTTTTTTGGGGTTTCTTTTCTCGTAGTCTGGGTTAGGCCCGTAGAAGTGGGTTAAATTAGCCTCAATCATTATATACGGGCCCTGAACAGTGAAAACGTGGTAAGTTGTTGAAAGGCAAGCGTAACGTTATTACCATACATATTTCGCAGATCAGTTTCGTCTTTCCATTTTTTGTATATTCATGTCATTAGACACATCAAAGAAAGCAATATTAAATCTTGCCAAGTTCATTAGACACAGTAAAATCGTATAATGTTTCGGGGAGTTGGGACAGCCGAATGGTAAAGCGTTGGACTCCCGATGCTCAGGTCGTGAGTTCGAATCCCGGCTGGGGCCAAATATTTGTGCTGGCCCTTTTCTCGTTGCCCCGTCTTTGATATCACCCATACGTGGTGGAAAAGGACGTTAAACTCACACCCACCCACCCACCCGTATAATTTGTCCGTCAAAGCCATATGACGCACATGATGGGATGATGGTATGATGTGTATATTATATGCATCTTGGATTGAAATTCACCGTGCTTTTTGGTTTGTGATTTCTTTAGCTGTATTTTGTGTATTGTTGAATATACTTTGTTATCACGTTCTTTAAATCTTGAATCTTTGCGTGCGTGCGTGCGTGCGTGCGTGCGTGCGTGCGTGCATGTGTGTGTGTGTGTGTGTGTGTGTGTGTGTGTGTGTGTGTGTGTGTGTGTGTGTGTGTGTGTGTGTGTGTGACAGAGCTTTTTAAAGATTATATAATCATGAAAGTGGCCGTATTAGACAGGCGGTCGTCAAATGGACGGTGACATATGTACTCCGATGTCACAGGCCTCCTTAACCATGAAACTGCTATCGGCATGCAGGTTTGATTGTAAAATGAAGTGTAAATCTATTGTATTGGAGATGTGCGTCTACACGAACATTTCGCTTTCTCTATGCTTTTTTTTTATTTTTTATCCATGACGCCAACCTGTGAGCTGGCTGTTTGGCCACGTCGGGGAAAAAGCATAACAAATCTAATACAGGGTGGGTGGGTGTCTGGGGGTTTAACGTCCTTTTCCACCACCACATACGGGTAATATCAAAGACGGGGCAACGATGAAAAAGCCAGCACAAATATTTGCCCCCAGCCGGGATACGAACTCACTGTAAGTCTGCATTGTAAGTCCAAAGCTCTACCATTCGGCCACCCCGGCTCCCCAAATCTAATACAGAGACACACGCTTGAAACATTGTGACTTAACAAAATAAAGGCAGTAGCTTAGCGGGAGTATCTCCTGGGCCCGTATGTAATAGTCGAGGTTAGGGCTTTTAGCCCTGGGTTAGAGTCTAACCTCGAACTAAACGAGCTCTAGGGTTACACTTTCTGTTGTGTTTTGTTTGAAATCAAGAAGCAGGCCCCTTCCAGCATGGTGCCTAAGCTGTTATAGAAGTATTTTTTTCTTCCTTTCTTTGCTTCCTTTTTTTTTAAATTTAATTTTGCTTTTGGATTTCTTTGGTCCTAGTCTGGGTAAGGCCCGTAGCCGTGGGTTACATTAACCTCGACTTTTACATACGGGCCCTGGTCTTGTCTGCTTCACCTCCTTCCAGCACCACGTGGGGCAGACGACACCATGGTGCGGTGGTGTTGGTGTGGGTGTTTTGGGGGTTTAACGTCCTTTTCCGCCACATACGGGTGATATCAAAGACGGGACAACGATAAAAAAAAGCCAGCACAAAGATTCGGGGCCCCAGCCGGGATACCAACTCACGACCCGAGCATTAGAAGTCCAACGCTCTACCTTTCGGCCACCCCGGCTCCACGACACCATGGTGCAAGAGACAGCGGAGCCAGTGAGCTTCAAGACTACGCTCTGCTAACCGTCTAACGACTATGACAATCGCATACTAAAAAACTTGCATCCCTCTGACCACAAATAAACCGTTTGGCTAGTTCTGTGTTTGGTTTCCTAGTATATGTCATGTGGTATGTCATGACAGAATGAAAATTGACAGTTGGCGATCCCGTATGTGGGACCTCAGCAGCCAAGATTTGAAACCGTGAGGGCCCAAAATGGGGAACACAGCAATGAGTGTATAAAAAAAACAAAAAAACAAAAAACAGACGACAAAAGTTACACAACCAAGAGGGGAAAAAAAGAAAAAATAAGGGGAAAAAAAGAAGAAAAATTGTAACGACAATGAAACAAAACAAACATCATCTGGACGCATCAGCACAGCAAAGTTGGTCAAATGGTCGCAGCTGCACTGTGTAGCTGCTTCGTTTGACGTCACAAGTGTACAACCTCTAGTTGACCAGACTCCGGTCGAGACTGAAGAATAGTCCAGAAATCGACATGACGGCTCTCTGAAGTTCCCCTGAAACAATGAACACGCCAATACAGATGAAAGAGAAAGACTAAATTAAGACGTTAGAGAGAGAGAGAGAGAGAGAGAGAGAGAGAGAGATTTTCCGCCAGGGAAGATTTGGCTATTGCCGTTGGTACAAAAATATTCTACAGGTAGAAAATGATAAATATGAAAAAAAAAGATTTGATAGAAAGAGAAAAAGAGAAAGGTAATATCGCACCAACTCTCTCTCCCTCACACACACACACACACACATGCACACACACACACACACACACACACACACACACACACACACATGCACACACACACACACACACACACACGCACACACACACACACACACACACACACACACACACACACACACACACACACACACACACATTCAGAGAGAGGAACGGGGGAACGGACAGGTTGAGTCAGAATTGCAAATATCACTAACGAAACTTCCAAAGCAAAACAACACACTCTGGCCTTTCTGAGGTCTAGTAAATCTAGAACTATCGCGTTCAATACAATCCATCCATTATCCGTGTGGAGGCTGCCCGTATGGCTCAGTTGGTATAGTTCGCCCGTTTAGGGGGTGCAAATGTATACCAGTGAATCCCGTCGATATTTAGCATAAAGTAAAGGCGTAGAACGAAGTGAGCGGCCACGTGACTTCACCTCGCCAGACCCCGGAGTACATTTGCACCCCCTCCCGCCTTGCGGGGATACAGTCGACCCCGTTAGTGTGCGACTGTTTATGCCGAAATATCGACGGAATTGACGCATACATTTGCACCCCCTAACGGGCAAACTTTACCAACTGAGCGCCAGTATGTGATGTAGTTCAGAAGTATAGCTTGTAAAATGTCTCTGCAGCTGGAATCACTTACCGAGGTGTGCTTAAACGTGAGTTCCACTGGTTGTTTGATAGTATCCTGGACATTTGCAATACTCAAGGTCAGAATGACTGAGTCTACAGACAGCTCAGAGCTCTTCTCTTCAGTTCTGCAAAAACCAAACAGTGAAGCAAAAAAAAAAAAAAAATTAAAAAAATTCAGACGCTTCAAAGCAGAGTAATAAGATTAAAACTGAAGTTATTTTCTTTTTTCCTTTTTTTCAATGTAAGGAATTTTTGTGTCCTAAGCTTTTTGTATGCAAAGTAGTGTACTTTACGTTTTGTTTTGTGCGTCTGTACTAAGTTAGCTTGTAAATAGTAAATGTTGCAAAATGATCATTATTCTTCGTGTGTAGTTTGCGGCTGAGTGCTAGTGCTTTTGTTGTATGTGCTGGTGCGTGTAAGTGCGAGTGTATGTTTGTATGCTCGTGTGTGTGAGTTTCATAAACTCGAAAACGTATACAAGGTTCATGACAACTTGAACCTCGCTGAACCTCCTTGGCCCTCCTTGGGGAGCCGGGATAGCCGAATGGTAGAGCGTTGGACTCCCAAGCTCGGGTCGTGAGTTCGAATCCCGGCTGGGGCCACATATTTGTGCTGGCCTCTTTTTCCTTGCCCCGTCTTTGATATCACCCATACGTGGTGGAAAATGACGACTCCCAAACACCCACCCACCCTTGACCCTCCTTGTAAAGAATGGTTGTTTGATTGCTGACAAGTCCCTGAGGAAATAGTAACTAGGATGGATCCCTGATGAGGCTGGACCTTTAGCTAAATAGCTATAAATACGACCGAAACGCCTTGAATGATCATGAATGTCAAAATATAAAAAAGCAATTATGCAGGCAACTTCGGACATAGAACACTGAAAAGTACAGAGAACGAGATCTGTCGACTAGACAATACTACATGGAAAGCGTCGATTCCACATGAATAAGGACGTATGTCTGACTGGGATAAGCTCAGACCCTCTCCCCCCCCCCCCTCCTCAAAAGACAGTATACACTTTTTTCCTCCTTTTTTTATCTCTTTTTTTTTGTCTTTTTTTCTTTCTCTCTTTTTTCTTATTTCTATTTTTTTTCTTCTCTTGTTTTTCTCTTTCATTTTCATTTTTTACCCTGCACACAAATTTAAAAAGGGGCAAAAAATGTACTCTATTTACTACATTTATGTTGTAATTTATTTATGTAGTAGTGTTGTAATTTATTTGTAGTGCTGCAACATTGTGATAGATTTTTAGGTATGAGTGTGTGAGCATGTAAATAGGTGGAATGGGTGTGCATGGTCGTATGAGTGAGTGTTTGGCATGCTTTATGTTTTTTTTTATGAGAGACCACAAAGCAATGTTCCTCTTTTGGAAATTTAATAAATGTCTTATGTCTTACACGCGACAGCATACAAGTATTTTTGTTCACATTTTCGTGCACACAGTACCATTGTAGTCACTTTTGTATTTTCATACATGTATTAATCTAGTGTGTACGTGTGCGTCTGGCTCACAGCATCTACATGCACCTGTATTATAATTCCATTGTCTTGTCCGAGAAGACTGAAATTTCCCCCCACAGAGGTGTGAATAAAGTTTTCCTCTATATTGTCTTATAAAACCAATTAATACATCATATTTATTGTGATGGACACGGTTGAGATGTGCACAAAACTCATGTCAAGTCAGAAATACTAATGACACCGGCCCCCGTAGTGTAGTGGTTAGCACTTAGGACCATGGACCGGGAGACCCGGGTTCGAGTCCCAGCCGAGGCAAGCGGGATTTTTCCTACCTAGGTCGGCTCCTACCCAGAGCGGGTGTGCTATGGGCCCGATGGGGAGGCTGTTGCCACACAGCCGAGATTCACCCACTTCACGGGTGCGACTTTGGGGGTGCTTCCCTTGGTATGACACGTCTTGTGGATGATTACAGGCTGGACTGGGCCTGGTTAATGCCGGGATATTTATGACAGGAAGCTGGAATGCGGCCCTGTCTCGCAGTCCCAAACCACACGGACCTCCCAAACCACACGGGAATTGCACTGGCTGCCCGTTGTGTACCGCATCAAGTACAAAATTGCAACACTGTCCTTCCGTCACTTTGAGCAGTCCCTTCCTCAGTATCTTTCCGACAAACTTACCACGTATGAACCTTCTCGTACTCTCCGCTCCTCATCGGAAAAGCTCCTGAAGGTTCCCAAGTTCAATCTAAAAACCTTCGGTGAGCGCTCTTTCAGTTTCTGTGCCCCCCAGGTATGGAATTCTCTGCCTCCCTCCCTTAGGAACACCCAGACACTCCCACAGTTTAAATCAAAACTAAAGACTTATTTATTTAAGACAGCATATGATCTGTAGTATCATCTCCCCCCCCCCCCCCGCACACGTATTTAGTGTTTCATGTATGCGTGAGAATGTGTGTGTGTAGCGCACTGAGTGCTCTTTGAGCAGACTACTAGCGCTATATAAGAGCTATTATTATTATTATTACCTCCGTAGCATCATCTCACCATTATCCTCATCTCCATCATCATGCATAATAAAAACTGCCCCAGCTTCCGAGCCCTCCGTGGATTCTACCCATAACCAGGGAGGAATACCACTGGAGCCGGCAAAGAGTTGTGGTAGCAAAAAAAACAACAAATACTAATGACATATGTATTTCTTGATTTACCTCCGGGGGTGGGGGTGGGTGTTTGGGGTTTAACGTCCTTTTCCACCACATAGGGTGATATCAAAGACGGGGCAACGATGAAAAAGCCAGCACAAATATTTGGCCTCAGCCGGGATCGAACTCACGACCCGAGCATTAGAAGTCCAACGCTCTACCATTCGACCACCCCGGCCTCCCGATTTACCTCCGAGTCCTCAGTTTTTTGCTATTGTTCTGACTGTTCGCTTTCACCAAGTGGCGAGTCAGACTACGATGAAAAACACAAACCCAAATGTGTCAATTGCTGCAACACTTACAACGACCGGTCCAGCTGAACGGAGAACACATTGCTCAGATTTCTGTACATCACTGCGCTGTACTTCACAGAGACCACTGGCAAAATGAAAGAAGCAATAGGTTTGCAATGAACCTACAGTACCAATCAAGTATCATCATCATCATCATTATAAAAATAACAATCAAACTGAATTGCCATTCGGGGCAGAAAATTTTACTCCCAATAGACGAGGTCTCTTATAAGCGAGCTCCTTATAAGCGGGATTTTGTAATAAATAACAAAGAACAACTCAAACCGGGAAGAAAAATTTTGCTCATTATAAAAGAGGTCTCTTATAAGCGAGCTCCTTATAAGCGGGTCCGACTTTAACAATAATAATACAAATAACAATGATAATACTAATAACAACAATAATAATAATACTAATAATACTGATAACAATAATAATAACAACAATAATAATAATACTAATAACAATGATAATACTAATAACAATAATAATAACAACAATAATAACAACAATAATAATAATACTAATAACAATGATAATACTAATAACAATAATAATAACAACAATAATAACAACAATAATAACAACAATAATAACAACAATAATAATAATACTACTACTAATAATAATACTAATAACAATAATAATACTAACAACAACAATAATAATACTAATAACAATAATAATAATAACAACAATAATAATAACAACTGGGCGCCTTACTCAATTTCTTGAACTGGCTCAAAGCGCCGTGAGCTGAACACAACACGCACGCTCACGTGAATCACGCATTCTCTCCCCCCACTGAACATGAACACATTACAATCAAGTGGTGCGAAGGGTCATCTCAGCTATTTAAGTTTCGGAATTCAGAATTGCATTTAATTTCAAAATTTGGTGGTTGAACATCAGTTTCAAAAGCAGGGGGGGGGGGGGGGGGGGGGGGAAGGAGTACCCGAAGAGAACACCCGGCGATCGGCCTGAATGAACAGTGCGACGTACGAGAAGAAAAACAAATCTTCGCCCCAAGCGCAACTCGAACGTAACTTCTCGCATTGGGGGCGAAGTCTCTTAATCACTAGACCACCGACCACCCCAGCATCAGTGCTGATGAAAATGTTCAGTCCCTTGAGTGATGTCGCTGACAGAGAGAGATCATTAGCCGAGCTACGACTTTTCGGAATACTGGTTTTGAACTTCAGTGGAAATGAGAACAAAGCTATTACAGATTGTTTTTCGGGGGTAGGGCCGAAACAGAGATAAAATCAATACTACGAAATAATAATAATAATAATAATAATGAGTATTGTATAGGCGCTTTACCCAATTTAAAGAATCGGCTCAAAGCGTCGCGAACTGAACCCAACACGCACGCTCACGTGAATCACACGCATTTTCTCACACACTTGACATAAACACATTACAATCACGTGGTGCGAAGGGTCAGCTCAGCTATTTAAATTTCGGGATTTACAATTGCATTTATTTTTCAAATTTGGTGGGCTGAACATTTCCAAAGCAGAGGGGGAGGAAGCCGGAGTACCCGGAGAGAACCCCCGACGATCGGCCCGAATGAACGGTGCCACATACGAGAAGGAAAAATTCTTCGCCCCGAGTGGGACTCGAACCCCTGACCTCTCGCATTGGTGACAGGTCCCTTAACCACTAGACCACCGACCGCCCCGGAAGTTAGCATCCATCATGGAATGACACTTGGAGTACATGGTGAATCAAACACGAAGAGCTAGAAAAACAATACCTGTCGCTTAATACATTTTGGGGATCTGTGAAAATTTATGCTAACCTACAGTCTGAAGCAGCGCCAAAAACAATCATACCTGATGCAGGAAAAGCGTCTTTAGAAAGGAAAATTGAGTTGCCATCGTCGACAGCCCAGGAGGGGTAATCGTCAGATTTACTTCTGTTTGGGAATACGATGTCATCCCGTGATTGACCAATCTGAAGAGCTGGGCAAATGGTGATAAAATTAGTGTTAGTTATAACTTGACAACTACCACAAATACTTGTACGATACGATGGAAATTCTCTGTTTACTGGTTGTATTTTAGTTATGCTGTGTTTTTGTAATGTTGTATTTTGGTTATATTTAATATTCTTGTTCTTAGGACACTCGTCATCACAAAACAAATTCACCAATTTAAGACAATACAGTTTATTCTTCTTTTTTTTTTAAGCTTATAATGGAAAATTACTTTTTTTGTAATTCATAATTATAGCGTTCTTTGGTGTTTCCCAGAAAATTTAATGCTGTACTTTCATTCCATCATCAAGTTTTATTCTTACAGTTAAACTATATTTCAGTACCCAGCATGTGGAGACGATAACATAAATGGAATAACATCTGTCATTAGCTCACACTGGGAAAAAAACTTGAAAGATTCGAGCATACTGAATGACGAAAAGTACAGCGTTTGTGAATATAATCAAGTTCCACATAACAAATGTATGATTCTTGAAATCGTCACTAGCAAACTGTCGCGCCTGTAAGCAAACGATTAACTGATATATTTAAAACACACCTATTTTGTCCGTACTAATGATCTCCAGTTCAGTAGTCGTAACATTGCTGACGGCCGTACCCAACGTATCAACTGCGTTCAGCAATGAAAATGCGTGCGTCTGAAAAATGAGTACGTATACAGGACTTAGTGCCACTGCTGAAAATTGCGAAAATAGAACAATTTATAGATAGCATCGAAATAGATATTGCTCAAGATATACGTACATGGATCGTGAAAGATTCATAATCGATATCAGTGTTTACACGACCATAAAATGAATAACATCCTTCTCTGGTCAGAACTGCTAGAGAAAGCGCTTGACAACAACAACAACACCAACTTGAGAAAATGATTGTTTGTAAACAACGTCAACCAGTACGCATTCACATTATTTGTCCTAATATAGGAGATTTGCATCACGGGTGAAAAGACACTGTTACGTGTTGAATGTTCGAAGAGCCCGTCGTCTTACCGAGGTATACGGTGACTCAGGCACACACTCTTCACGTAGCGAGTTCTTATTATTATTGAGTGCACGAGAGAAGCTGATATGTGCTGTAATAAACTCCACACAGCTATAACTGTTCTACGCGCTCACGAGTTTTTATGTGAGTGATTGAGACTTCGTCAGCAGTCAATATAAGAACTCGTTACGTGAAGAGTGTTCGCCTGATTGTCATCGTATTCCTCCGTAAGACGACGGGCTCTTCAAACATTCACCAAGTAACAGACAACAAGATGAGGTTAGTAAGTGAACTAGTCAAAGACTGTTTAAAACAAAAGGATAAGTGTTTATTTACAAAAGGACATTTACTTATAGATGTACGAATGGATGCGAATACTTACTGTAAGGTTTTTCCACACATCAGCTGGGGCTTGAAGCAGGTTATCCGCACTCTGAACGAAGTTCTGGAAATAACATTGAATAATGAGGTCATCTTTAAAAAAAAAAAAGCAACAAAAAGTAACAACGACACACAGCCAATCAAATCCAAAGCCACAAAGAAGTACTATTCAGAAACCATCGCCAAAAAGTACTAGGAGCAACTATGTGTAACTTAATGCATTAAAAGAGAAGTCTGCAGGGACAAAATTAATATATCAGAAAGAAACGTTCATGTGTTTCAGGAATTTCAGGAAGGTGTTTTTCTTATAACTGACACCTCAGGCTTGAAATTAGCATTCAAGGGACGAAAATGATGTTTCAGGGACAACACTGACATTTCAGCAACTGAAAATCTCTCTCTCTCTCTCTCTCTCTCTCTCGTTCGTATCCTGGCTGGGGCCAAATATTTGTACTGGCTTTTTCATCGTTGCCCCGTCTTTGATATCACCCCCCCCCCTCCACCTCTTTGTGTTTATCATCACCACCACCATCATGATCACCAGCGGTGAAAGAGAAGAGGTCAGACCTTGAGTGTGTCGATGTCAGGTGGCTGGGAGGAGCTGATGCCGGCGACTTTGCCCAGAATGTCAACGGCTGTCTGCACGTGGCTCTGCAGTAGGTCACTCTGTGTGATCTTGGCCAGTCTCTCTGCTTCCTTCGTGGAACTGCCTGTTTGTGTTCCATTCATCTGTTGAAGAAGAACCAGGGTGCCGTGAGCCCTTTACTAAGGGTTTCCTACATTTTGTTATGCTGTATTGTGATCAGTGCATACATGATATAATGTCATGTGATATAATATGATATAATGTATATATACAGTAGTGCAATGTGATATAATATGATATAATGTATATATACAGTAGTGCAATGTGATATAATATGATATAATGTATATATACAGTAGTGCAATGTGATATAATATGATATAATGTATATATACAGTAGTGCAATGTGATATAATATGATATAATGTATATATACAGTAGTGCAATGTGATATAATATGATATAATGTATATATACAGTAGTGCAATGTGATATAATATGATATAATGTATATATGTTACAGTCAAAGCTGGAAATTAGTCATTCTCCGGGAATGCCTGAAAGTTTGAACATGGCTGAAGAAACTTTCCGACAAAGGCTGTTTGAAAAATATTTTTAAAGATCCAAATTACCTCTTACCAAAAACGAAGTACCAGGAAATCCTACTGGAATTGAAGGCAACTTTGAATGGAGGTGAAGCCAGAACAACACCACGGCAATGCCCGATCAAAACAGGAATTTCTTGGGAATGACTGAAATTTCAGGCATTCCCGGAGAATGACTAATTTCCAGCTTTGACTGTAACATATATACAGTAGTGCAATGTGATCATGTATGTGAGATATGATATTTCAAAGCTAGAGTTATTTTAATAATAGTTTATGCCCGTTATATTGTCCAATGGAATTGCCCTTAACTCTTAATTTAAGCATCTTGGCGATTTCGGCGTTACGCCATTTTCCGACATCCCTACCAACTTCGACAGCTTGTAAACAAGATGGCCACCAGCCCAATATGTTGTTTCCATTTAATCACCTGCTGTCGTCACAGTCGTTCTGTTGTAATGCCATGTATCCGGGAGGACTCTCTCTCTCTCTCTTTCTCTCTCTCTCTCTCTCTCTAAATGGAAACAACTGACCGGGCTTGTGAGACCAATCTTGCTTTTGGAAGTGAGACGTCAAGTTGTTTTCTTTGAAATCTGTGACGTTTCTTCTCACTGGGATGACGCATAATACATTTGACGTAATCACTTTGATACAATCCTTGCAATGAAAGCAGCCCCATGAAAATTGAAGTGTTGCTACTGCGTGTAAAGATCGAATTAATACCGGCTCAGTATGTTTAACAGACAAGTCTGCGCGGCGAACGTTTTCTCACTATGTGTTATGTCTGCTGCGCGCGCGCGCACACAGACACACACAGACATACACGCGCACGCGCACACACACACACACACACACACACACACACACACACACACACACACACACACACACACGTACGCGGCATGCAAGCACGCAAGCAGGCACGTAGGCACGTAGGCACGCACACTAACCTGCATGAAAATCTACACCCATATGGAACTGTCCAGACCACTTCCACCATAGGTGCGGACACTACACTACACTACACGTCACGTCACGTCACGTCACGTCACTACACGTCACTACACTACACGTCACTACACGTCACTACTCCCGCGAGCGTTTGTGCATTTGGTCCATTGAGACCTGTGTGGTGTTCTCTCACTCTGTTATGTTATTGAGTGAGAGTCAGTGGCAAAACCATATACAACGCCCACTTCATCAATGAAACTCCGGCTTTCCCCGTCTACAAATAGAGAACTTCGGAAAAGTGGCGACACATCCCCAAGAAATGCCAGCATCACGTCAATCAAACATGACGTCGGCAAAATGACGCTGATATTTTGCGTCAGTGCGCGTGTGCCTTTTCTTGTGAATGTTTGCGAGGCGTGTGGCTTGTGTAGAGGAAATGTGCTTTGAGTGCAAATTTTCGAGTCAACTGACGATAACGGCTGCAATGAATTTTTCTAAATTTTTTTGTATATTTTTTATGGCACCCCGACACATTATCTATATATAGTAGGAGCGATTTTGAGATCTAAAATGGGTTCTCCAGCACTTTCATGAGGTACGGCTTACGTCAAAAGTATAACAGCGACAACCTCCAAAATTCACTCTGTTTAGAGTCCCTATTCATGCTATCTATTTCCAAAAAAATGGAGTGATTTAGATAAATAGTACGCCTTTAAACGCCAGAAAGCCAACTTTTCTGAAAAGGGCGATAACTCGCAAATCATGTGTGAATCGTACCTGTATCGGGCCGTCTATTCAAAGATCTTGATTCATTAAGAAACTCCAAATTTGAAATCGATCGGTTGAGTATTTTCGGAGATACAGGCATCTGAACTGGGTTCACATGCAATGGCAACTGAGATACGGTTTACATGAAAAATATAAGAGCGACCATTTCCTAATAGTGACTCTGTTCAGAGTCCGTATTCAAGCTATCTACTTCCAAAAAATTGAGGGATTTAAATAAATATTACGCCTGTGAACGCCAGACAACCAACTTGTCTCAAAAGGGCGATAACTCCCAAACCACTTAAGCAAATCGCCAAATGCTCGGTTCCTCTAACCACAAATTCCATTCGGTTGAGTATTTTCGGAGAAACAGGCCTGGACACACCACACACACACACACACACACACACACACACACACACACGGACGGCACTCAGTGAGGAGGAGAAGTGCGTTCGCTGCACCATGCACGTCAGCATCGATGACGCACGTTTTCTTACGTCATTGTCAGAGTTACACTTGCAAAATAGTCGCTGCGGGAGATCAGCAGTGACGTGCGTTTGTACCACAGATGCTTGCCTATGAACGTGGAAAATTTAGCACGTCCTATGATGTTGTTTCCATTACTATGGAAACAGCATAAAAAGACAAATTTATACGTTATCAGTGCCATTATGTCGCATATCAAGGCCATATCCACGCAAGAAACGCCACATGTTCAAAGAAAACGATGTTTCTCGGCTAAGAGCCGCCGCAAAGTGAAAAACAGAGACAACAGTCTACATACCCAAATCCAGCATCACCCCTTTTGGCCAACAAATCTGAAGACTCACCTCTTCACAGCCCTCAATCAAATAACTGTTGCCACATCATCTTGCGTGCGTGCGTGCGTGCGTGCGTGCGTGCGTGCGTGCGTGTGTGTGTGTGTGTGTGTGTGTGTGTGTGTGTGTGATGCTTTACATTATGTGTTTGTATTCTTTAAATGTATGTGTGGAGGCATGCTGTGTGTGTTTCTGGCTGAGTGAGTGTGTGTTGATTGTAAGGCGCCCTAGGCTCCCGCGAGAGGAGCCGATTCATGAAATTGGGTAAAGCGCCTATACAATACTCACTATGATTATTATTATTATTATTATTAATACGCGCATGTGTAAATGACAATCATTTTTCACGAACAGTCAATCGATAGACAAAAATGTGTGTGCAACTTGCAAGAGGAATTTTTTTCTATTAGCCTCATCTGCAACCGTGGAACCAAAATCATCACTGGAAATTTAATTTTCCCGGATTAAATAAGAAAAGGAGTAAACAACAACAAGAACAACAACAACAAACAAACAAACAGACAGACAAACAAACGTATCGTACTTACAATGTCTAACAATGCGTTCAGCTCTTTTGTCACACATTCCGGAGAGTCTGAGAGAAATGAGAAAGGAAACATCAACGTCGTAAAAACACTTTGAAAAAAAAAAGAAAAAAAAAAGAGAGTGCAAATGATAAGTTTAAAAGTCTGAAACATCATCATCATCAAGAAAAATGTATACATACAAAGTTTAAGTCTGATTCTTCTCTGTCGTCATTTTCATTTTGAGGAAAAAAAATGTTAGTACAAAGTATATACCTCTGATTCATCATCTTTGTCATCATAATTATAATCATCATTTTGAAAGACAACGTTAAAAGACAAAGCTAAAAACTGTCATTCATCATCATCATCATCATATCAAAAGTATCAAAAACGCCTCTTTACTACATCTACGTCGTGGAACAGTGTGGCTGCGGGAGGAGAGGGCGAGGAGGTGGAGAAGGGGGGGGGGGCGAGGAGGTGGGGGGGGGGAAGGCAGGGAGTGGTGCTGGTTATGTAGAAGGGGAAGGGTGGGACAAGGGCAGTGCGGAGGAATTTGACTTGCCGTTGAATTTACAGCACATATAATGACCAGGAATTAACATATTATTAGCGCTTGAGGGGGGAAAAGGGTTGCGTCACAGGAACTGTACTTGTAGCAGTTTGACCCACCTATGTACGTATCGCACGTGCTGCCAGAGTAACACGGAGCACAGGAACAGGAAGCACTGCCTGACTGATCCGTGCATGTACCGCCATTCTGACACGGGTTGGGTGAACACGGATCTTCCCACACAAAACAGACGGAAAACAATTGCCTGGACGTTTGTCGCTTCTTTTTTTTTAAAGAAGATACTGTGCAAGTGTAGTGACACAAACTTACCCTCCAAGAGATTTACTCCGAAGTAAAAATATCGTAAAGAAAACAAGTAACTGTGCAGCGCGCGAGCAAGCACACACACACACACACACACACACACACACACACACACACACACACACACACACACTAACGTTAGGACTTTTTTCATGCCCAGATCAAATTACATGGGATTTTTTTTTTTTTTTTTTTTAAACACTCGCAATACTTTTACACGTAAAAGAACAAGCAGAGAAGCAACACCACCACCAACCACACAAACCCATGAGTCAAGATTCAAGATTCACCGGCCCCCGTAGTGTAGTGGTTAGCACTTCGGACTATGGATCGGGAGACCCGGGTTCGAGTCCCAGCCGAGGCAAGCGGGATTTTTCCTACCTAGGTCGGCTCCTACCCAGAGCGGGTGTGCTATGGGCCCAATGGGGAGGCTGTTGCCACACAGCCGAGCTTCACCCACTTCACGGGTGCGACTTTGGGGGTGCTTCCCTTTGGTATGACACGTCTTATGATGTGGATGATTACACGGCCGGCACCGCAGGTGCCGTAGTTCCCGGGCCTGGTTAATGCCAGGATATTTATGACAGGAAGCGTGGAATGCGGCCCGGTCCAAACCACATGGACCTCCATAGCATCATCTTACCATCATCCTCATCTCCATCATCATGCATAATAAAAATTGCCCCAGCTTCCGAGCCCTCCGTGGATTCCACCCATTACCAGGCTTAACAGAAGAGGACCCCCCCCCCCCAAAAAAAAAAAATAATTAAGAATATAATTGTTGGCAGTTGGCCACCCCGGCTCCCCAGGCGTGACTTAAACATGTTAAGTAGTATATAGTCTCAAATACGACCGACACTGGGGAGATGACTGAGAGATGGGGCACGTATGAGCTTTCTCAATAATAATAATAAATGGTATTTGTAGGGCGCATTTCTTTAGAATAAACTCAATGCGCCAATCACTTACCGACACTCACGCACATTTTACGAACGATGGACAGACATACACTGGTGAAACTGACTAATTACCGACGCAGGAAATTACTGGAAAGCTTTTCAAAATAGAGGAACATTTTAAGATTGCTCTTACAAACAATGTGGGCGCATTTCTCAGATGTGCTGGCAGAGAATTCCGAAAGGTTGGTGAGACAAAACTGAAAGCGCGTAACAGATAGATAAGTTGCCATCGATTGCGGATTTGGTGTGACTTATACTTCAGGGCTCCCTAAACTGTGCGTCTGTGCGTAATTTACGCACTAGAGTAAAAATTTTACGTCCTAAAAAAATCCGAGGGGGTATGTTGAAGCATTATGAACGCGATCTGTGCTTAGCTTGACACACTACCTCTGCACTACCATGCGTACGCCTATAGTGATAGACTCCAGAGTGCAGTCCCTTTTCGGCGGGGCGTGTAAATGTGACTGCTTACACCCAGCGCCATTTTTAAAAATGGCGAATTTTTTTTTTAGAAAAGCAGAGACTTGTGTGTCATATGATTCGATTTGAAACGAAGTCTTGAATATCCGACCACTTTTCGTTTGGGCAAAATCTTTGCCAGCGGACAATTATTGTTGCGCTTTGATGGCACTGTTTACGTGGTACACTGATCCAACAGGATGTGAGTAAACGGCAAGGGGGTTGCACTCTGACAGGCCAAGGTGCTGCACTCTACAGGCAAGTATTATTGCACGGTGCAGACGATCACGTACCTGCCTTGTGGTGGAATAAGAGACGATTACAAAAGCATACACACCCGTGCTCTAGGACTGAATGTAATAATAGATCTGTCCATTCAGACAGAGACGTGTTATGTATGTCTCTGATTCAGAAACACGCCTACTTTCACTCTGAAGACAGCCTGCCATCACTTGCGCCATTGAGGATTCCTCTGGGTTCAAAGCTGGTCAAGGATGACATAGTGCGCGACCTTGTGTTTGAGAGCACCGAGACAATTTAGGCCCGTCACGGTAGCGCAGTGAGCGCCATTTCCCCACTGTGCACAGAGGTACTTTCCACTGAAAGACTCTGTGCCCCAGAGAGTGGGCTTGTGATCGAGTGAGTGTTCTCCCTTGCCTTGGCTGCGTTCAGTTCGGTTCTGTTTTTGGTTCTGTTTAACGCTCGCAGGCGTTAACTGTCTACTGCTGCAGATTGGCGGCTACTACAGCCACTCGCACGTAGTGAACGTGCCCCATCTTTTTCCGCTGAAACATCCGGCGTACGTGCGATGTGGAAAAGTTGTGGAGGGGCTCGAGCCCTCGCCCGGCAGCGGATGCACTTCGGCGTCACATAGCTACGATTCAGACGTCGCATCAGAGTCGGCAGTTTTGCACACACACACACCTGTTCAGCAGTATTTACTGAATTTATAATTCCAAATACTAAAAACTTGAGAAATGATTCTGACCCTTTAAAAATTGAAAGTGGAGGTACAAAGACCCCCTAAAATTTTGAACTGGGGGTCAATGGACCCTTTAGGTCTGTAGCTTTTAGGGAGCCCTGTACTTGTCTGTGCTGTACATAGTCTGAACGACGGCATTGGGGTGATTACTGAGAACGAAGGGATACCATCTACCATATGAACATGAGTGATTCATCTCCAACGGTTCAATACCTTATCTTGTGATGTGTGTGGATGGGTGCGGGTGCTTGTGTGAGTTCTGAAGGTAAGATGTGTGTGGATGTGTATATGAGGAAGGAATCAGGATATATATATATATATATATATATATATATATATATAGAGAGAGAGAGAGAGAGAGAGAGAGAGAGGGGTGTTATCTGTGATCTGTATCCTGTATTAGGTCTGTCCCTCCATTTTAATTCTTACTATTAGTGCGTGTTTAACATAGTTAATGTGAGGCAATGCCAGTGCCTATTTCTTAAATTGTGTTTTAGCCAATGACTGAGTGTGTGTGAATGCGTAATGATGTATACATGTATGTCGGTTTTGTATTTTCATGGTATGTTTGTGTATACATGTGTTTTTATTAAGAGGAGCAAAACAAATTCTTCTTTGTAACTAAGGAGCGAATAAATTTATCTTATCTTATCTTGAACTGAACTGTGCTGTATACAGTCAGATGTATTGCTCGGGCCTGTAAGGTGCCCGTCAAACTACGTCAGTGTCCATGTCCAGGTCAAATTACACACGAAGATGTTTGTACTGGCAATATTTTCACGCGGAAAAAGAACAGCCAGTTAAACAAAAACTTCAAATCAATCGTGATTCAATATGCAAACGACTTTATTGTGTCCTGAACTCACACAATTGTCTTTGGTACAGTAAAAGAAGAGGCAACAAAACAAGGACAACAATAACAACAACAACAAAAACTTACGACAGTTAAGGCAAAAATCACGAACTATATCTGAACTATACATTATGGGCGTACGCACAACGGCGACAAAATTAATAAGTAATAACATAACACATCATAACAAAAATTTTAAATGTAAAGGCAGCATAAAGGCTGAGAATTAGCGCATAGTTAAAGCATGAGAAAAGAAGGGCAGTGCCACAGAAATTGCAATTGACCTACCGTTGTACGTATTGCACGTGTTGCCAGTGTAAAACGGAGCACAGGAACAGGAAAAACTGCCTGACTGATCCGTGCATGTTCCGCCATTCTGACACGGGTTGGGTGAACATGGATCTTCCCAAACAAAACAAATAGAACACGTATTGCCTGGAGGGTGATGACTTTTTAGACAGGGTACAGGCATAGAGGTTTTACTGTACATGTTCCAGACACGTTATCGTCGAGGGCAAATTTGGCGTGACCTAAACATGTAAAGTCTCAGCTACTACCGACACTACGGAGATTACTGAGAGATGAGGTGGGGCGCGTAGGGGCTTTGCCCGGCGCAGAGGTACCACGTTGAACTGAACTGAATTGAAGTAACTGAAGTGTGCAGCACACAGACCGAGTAATGTTGCGGTCTGTAAAGTGCTCGTGGAAACATCTCAGTTTCCAAACTGGGACCTCCAAACTGAGCTCGAATTGTGTTAGATGTACACTTGTGATGATTCTTACGCGGGTAGTACTTTCACACGAAAACCAACAGACAAACCATATGAACATAAGTGATTCATCCCCAACGGTTCATTACCTTATCTTGTGATGTGTGTGGGTGGGTGCGGGTTCTTGTGTGGGTTCTGAAGGTAAGATGTGTGTGGATGTGTATATGAGGAAGGAATCAGGATATATATATATATATATATATATATATATATATATATATATATAGAGAGAGAGAGAGAGAGAGAGAGAGAGAGGTGGGGAGGTGTTATCTGTGATCTGTATCCTGTATTAGGTCTGTCCCTCCATTTTAATTCTTACTATTAGTGCGTGTTTAACATAGTTAATGTGAGGCAATGCCAGTGCCTATTTCTTAAATTGTGTTTTAGCCAATGACTGAGTGTGTGTGAATGCGTAATGATGTATACATGTATGTCGGTTTTGTATTTTCATGGTATGTTCGTGTATACATGTGTTTTTATTAAGAGGAGCAAAACAAATTCTTCTTTGTAACTAAGAAGCGAATAAATTTATCTTATCTTATCTTGAACTGAACTGTGCTGTATACAGTCAGATGTATTGCTCGGGCCTGTAAGGTGCCCGTCAAACTACGTCAGTGTCCATGTCCAGGTCAAATTACACACGAAGATGTTTGTACTGGCAATATTTTCACGCGGAAAAAGAACAGCCAGTTAAACAAAAACTTCAAATCAATCGTGATTCAATATGCAAACGACTTTATTGTGTCCTGAACTCACACAATTGTCTTTGGTACAGTAAAAGAAGAGGCAACAAAACAAGGACAACAATAACAACAACAACAAAAACTTACGACAGTTAAGGCAAAAATCACGAACTATATCTGAACTATACATTATGGGCGTACGCACAACGGCGACAAAATTAATAAGTAATAACATAACACATCATAACATAAAATGTAAAGGCAGCATAAAGGCTGAGAATTAGCGCATAGTTAAAGCATGAGAAAAGAAGGGCAGTGCCACAGAAATTGCAATTGACCTACCGTTGTACGTATTGCACGTGCTGTCAGTGTAAAACGGAGCACAGGAACAGGAAAAACTGCCTGACTGATCCGTGCATGTTCCGCCATTCTGACACGGGTTGGGTGAACATGGATCTTCCCAAACAAAACAAATAGAACACGTATTGCCTGGAGGGTGATGACTTTTTAGACAGGGTACAGGCATAGAGGTTTTACTGTACATGTTCCAGACACGTTATCGTCGAGGGCAAATTTGGCGTGACTTAAACATGTAAAGTCTCAGCTACTACCGACACTACGGAGATTACTGAGAGATGAGGTGGGGCGCGTAGGGGCTTTGCCCGGCGCAGAGGTACCACGTTGAACTGAACTGAATTGAAGTAACTGAAGTGTGCAGCACACAGACCGAGTAATGTTGCGGTCTGTAAAGTGCTCGTGGAAACATCTCAGTTTCCAAACTGGGACCTCCAAACTGAGCTCGAATTGTGTTAGATGTACACTTGTGATGATTCTTACGCGGGTAGTACTTTCACACGAAAACCCACAGACAAACCATATGAACATAAGTGATTCATCCCCAACGGTTCATTACCTTATCTTGTGATGTGTGTGGGTGGGTGCGGGTTCTTGTGTGAGTTCTGAAGGTAAGATGTGTGTGGATGTGTGTATGAGGAAGGAATCTTATCAGGATATATATATATATATATATATATATATATATATATATATATATATAGAGAGAGAGAGAGAGAGAGAGAGAGAGAGAGAGAGGTGGAGAGGTGTTATCTGTGATCTGTATCCTGTATTAGGTCTGTCCCTCCATTTTAATTCTTACTATTAGTGCGTGTTTAACATAGTTAATGTGAGGCAATGCCAGTGCCTATTTCTTAAATTGTGTTTTAGCCAATGACTGAGTGTGTGTGAATGCGTAATGATGTATACATGTATGTCGGTTTTGTATTTCCATGGTATGTTTGTGTATACATGTGTTTTTATTAAGAGGAGCAAAACAAATTCTTCTTTGTAACTAAGGAGCGAATAAATTTATCTTATCTTATCTTGAACTGAACTGTGCTGTATACAGTCAGATGTATTGCTCGGGCCTGTAAGGTGCCCGTCAAACTACGTCAGTGTCCATGTCCAGGTCAAATTACATACGAAGATGTTTGTACTGGCAATATTTTCACGCGGAAAAAGAACAGCCAGTTAAACAAACAACAGAAACTTACGACAGTTAAGGCAAAAATCACGAACTATATCTGAACTATA
The DNA here is from genome assembly GCA_018292915.2 of Batillaria attramentaria. Taxonomy (NCBI): domain Eukaryota; kingdom Metazoa; phylum Mollusca; class Gastropoda; family Batillariidae; genus Batillaria; species Batillaria attramentaria. Next base: position 487,207 of record JACVVK020000113.1, on the reverse strand, counting down.
CATTATGGGCGTACGCACAACGGCGACAAAATTAATAAGTAATAACATAACACATCATAACATAAAATGTAAAGGCAGCATAAAGGCTGAGAATTAGCGCATAGTTAAAGCATGAGAAAAGAAGGGCTGTGCCACAGAAATTGCAATTGACCTACCGTTGTACGTATTGCACGTGTTGTCAGTGTAAAACGGAGCACAGGAACAGGAAAAACTGCCTGACTGATCCGTGCATGTTCCGCCATTCTGACACGGGTTGGGTGAACATGGATCTTCCCAAACAAAACAAATAGAACACGTATTGCCTGGAGGGTGATGACTTTTTAGACAGGGTACAGGCATAGAGGTTTTACTGTACATGTTCCAGACACGTTATCGTCGAGGGCAAATTTGGCGTGACTTAAACATGTAAAGTCTCAGCTACTACCGACACTACGGAGATTACTGAGAGATGAGGTGGGGCGCGTAGGGGCTTTTCCCGGCGCAGAGGTACCACGTTGAACTGAACTGAAGTAACTGAAGTGTGCAGTACACAGACCGAGTAATGTTGCGGTCTGTAAACTGCTCGTGGAAACATCTCAGTTTCCAAACTGAGCTCGAATTGTGTTAGATGTACACTTGTGATGATTCTTACGTGGGTAGTACTTTCACACGAAAACCAACAGACAAACAAAATACCTTCTCCCCCAGGCACCCCTCCCCTTCCCCCGAAAAAAAACCCAAACAAACAAGCAAAACAAAACGAAACAAACAAACAACAACAACAAACCCAAAACTACTACAACAACAACAACAACAAAACCAACAACAACAGCAAACCAAAACAAACAACAACAACAACAACAAACAAAACGAGCACTTTTCCACGAGGGGGAGAAGGGCAGCAACCGTTTACAATGTGACTTACTGTTGTAGAACTCGCACGTGGTGCCGGTGTAAGAAGGACGACAGGCGCAGGCAGCAGTACCTTGGTTATTGGAGCATGCTCCGCCATTGAGACAGGGGCTGTTGTCACACGGGTCTTCCCACACAAAACAAGTATCGTGTCACTGACTAATTTGTTTTCCACTGACTAAATTTCCTTCTCACAAAGATGCTTAAAGATCTAAGCTCCCAACAAAAAAAGCTTTCCGAAGTGTGATTTTTTTTTAACAGAGTCGACCGTGCAAGCACAGTCAACTCTGTCACAGTTGCAGTTTTCAGCGTCCCTGAAACCCCAATAAAAGCCAAGCGCAGCCTGATTTCACAGCTCAGTTTGCGTTTTGACACTGAGTGAGAAAGATCGTGCAGTTATCAACATCCGCTAGACACTGTAGCGATGTGTCTCGATCACTGACCAAAAGCCAAATAATGTCACGGCAAACTCGTGCTCTGGTTTTATAAGGGTCCGCGAAGCGCTGAAAACTCTGCAACTGTGACAGAGCTGCCTGGATTATGCACAGTTGAAGGAGTCGCAGTTTTTTTTAAAAACGCAGTGTTTGCGGCTTTTTGCTGAGATTGCAGACCTTTAACAGTATGGCTGCCACTAACCTTGTCTGGGCAGCCCTCTTCGGCCCTTCCTCGAGGGCATGGGCTCGCACCGATACAAACGTTTTGGTGTCTGTGTCTTTTTGTTGATGGCAAAGCACAACGTCAGGCTGATGTAAGACAATTGACTACTTTACATAAGCTCTCCGATGACGTTAACTTGCTGAACTGGATAATAAAATGTGCAACGGCACTAGAGGGATCCCCTTCGGCGCATGTCGTAGTGTTAGAGTTGGACATTTTCGACTGACACACGCGTGCCCCTTAGCGAGTGGGTGGGTAGGTGGGTGTTTGGGTGTTTAACGTCCTTTTCCACCACATACGGGTGATATCAAAGACGGGGCAACGATGAAAAAGCCAGCACAAATAGTTGGCTCCAGCCGGGATACGAACTCACGACCCGAGCATTAGAAGTTCAACGCTCTACCATTCTGCCATCTCGACTCCCCGCCAGTGGGGGTAACATGTATATTTTCATGTAGTGTTAGTCAGTGTCCATTATATGCCTGACTTGTATTAACACTGGTCCAGCCACCAAAACGATATTCACGTTTCGGATATGTTTCTTATGGAGCGAACCCTGACCATCGGGGGAAAAAAGGGGCAGGGTAGCTCGGACTGCAACTAACATAGCTTAGAAAAGGAAACGGTAATGACTGCGAACTGGTTACAAGTTAAGCAAATAAAAGCGACATAAAAGGGACAGAAACCACTTAACTTTCGACAAAGGACGGCACAGGTCAACGTTTCGGCTTTCGCCTTCCTTAGGACACAAACTAGTGGGACATAACTTCAACAAACAGAAGGTAACTCTACTGACATACTGACATACACGGCGCGGAAAAAAATAAAATATAAAAAAATAATAAAATAAAATAAAATAAAACGGTGGGGGAGAAAAGTACCAGAAAACAATAGTTAAAACATCACAACACCCACCCTTTTATTTATTTATTTATTTATTTATTTATTTAGGCACGCGTATTTGTGTGAACTGCCTTTCTGGCCTAGAGAGAAAGTAGACGTGCATTACTCCAGTGAGGCCTGAGCGGAAAGGAGACATTTAATATTTTTTTAAACCCCCGTCAGGTACGTGCCTTTAACTGGTCTGTTGATGGTAGTAATTGTTTCTGGATTGAAGTATTTTAAGGGGTGACTATGTTGCCTGAGGCAAATAGGGAATATATAGGCAGTTTGAGGCCCTGTGTATTTGTGACCTTCACCCCCCCCCCAACACACACACACACACACACACACACACACACACACACACACACACACACACACACACACACACACTCCTCTGTCTCTATCTCCAGCTTTAATAATAATAATAATAATAATGAGTATTTTATAGGCGCTTTACCCAATTTCATGAAACGGCTCAAAGCGCCGCGAACTGAACCCAATACGCACGCTCACGTGAATCACACGCATTCTCTCACACACTTGACATGAACACATTACAATCACGTGGTGCGAAGGGTCAGCTCAGCTATTTAGATATCGGGATTTAGAACTGCATTTATTTTTCAAATTTGGTGGGCTGAACATTTCCAAAGCAGAGGGGGAGGAAACCGAAGTACCCGGAGAGAACCCCCGACGATCGGCCCGAATGAACGGTGCCACATACGAGAAGGAAAAATTCACACACTCGAAAATCATTTGCGAGTTGAATATGTAGTTCGTCAAGAAGGTGCACGACGGGAGATGGTTAGTTATCTGCACGTAAAAGTACTTGCATGTGATGTTCAATTGTATTAATCGAAACACAGTATCAGTGGCTCGTATGCTTACTCGAGGCTCCCCCTGCACGTGATACTGGAATCAGCGTTAGGATAAACACCACGCACACAAGTGGTCCCGGCCAAGCCATCTCTCTCCCTGATGCCAAACTGTGCCGGGTTCCAGAACCTAGGTCAAACAAAAGACTTAAAATTCACTTTTGACATGATTATCTCTTAATTAAAAAGAAAAGTGAGTGAGTTTTTAGGGCTTAAAGCCGCGCAAGCCACAAAGACTAATTCGCGGTTGAGTGTGCCTGCACTACATGAAAAAAACAAAAATGTAACGTTGGACAAAAAATGCAAACTGGTCTACGGGGCAATATAAACCTAGGACATGCAGGAGACGCTGCACCTTCATGCTAATTTTTGATTAAAAAAAAAAAAAAAAAACCCCACGATATCAACGTTGCAATATTTACGATATTTATGCTCGCAGACGGTTCTGTTTTCGTGGTATGTCGATCACCACACCACTTAGACACATTACAGCGTCTCTCACGATGGCACTGAGCCAACAGAAGCGTACTCACTAAAGCGGCTGTTACGCTGAGGGAGATTGTCGTCGACAACAGTTGAAGAATCTGAATGTTCGACCGCTCGCGCAAAATGTAAAACAATGTATCGTATTAAGAGTTGTACTAATCATCAAGTATTTCGAGCGACTGTGCAGAAAATGTGACATGCATGCAATAGGCATTTCATAGGAATTTCATTTAATTCTAGGTCCGGCGTTTCAACAAGCACATACTCAAATCGACATACAATCTTTGTAAACTGGTGGGATCAAAATCCAAAAAAGTTGCCCGTGCTCTAGCAAAATTTTTGAAAGCGAGTAGGACGGTATAGTGTGTGTGTGTGTGTGTGTGTGTGTGTGTGTGTGTGTGTGTGTGTGTGTGTGTGTGTGTGTGTGTGTGTGTGAGCTGTTTCAGGGGTTTCATAGGTGGTTGCGCTTTCCTGTGTATTGTTTATGTGTGTGTTGTACATATATCTTCTGTCGTATCGTTGTGTATAATTCTGTGGTCTTGGTTTGTTTGATTTTGGGGGTATCCTCCATACCCCAAAAGGGAAACCGGAAAATAAAATCTTGAAATCTTGAGCATATTGGCGCACTGAGAAGCGACACTGTGGCTGTTTGAACACATCAGTTGGCTAAGTGAACGTGGAAGTGGTCCAGTTAAGACAAATATTGTTACCGTTATTTCATGCCTTGGTGGGTGAGTGACTGAGTGAGTTTTTGAGGCTCAACGCCGCGCAAGCCACTAAGACTAAGGCCCCGTTTACATTATCTTAAAATACCGCCCTGAGAGCGCTGTGAGAGCGCCCTGTCGCGTTTACACTTCGACAAACCGCTCCGAAAGCGCACCGCTGTCAGACTACCTACAGTGGGTAGTCTGATGGCGCTCTAGCTTAAGGCGCTTTCGTCACGTCACGTGGGGCCCTGTGTCACCGTAGCAACAGGCCATTTTTGCAAATGGCGAAAGATCGGGTTTTTTTTCTCTCTTTTTTTTTCTGCCAGGCATACAAAAACACGAGAGCACGTGACATATCAGCTCCCCTTCCACGATTGTGTAATGTAAACGCCGTGGAGCGCTCTCAGTACGGTGCGCTTTAGGGGCGCCCTCAGAGCGCTCTGTAATGTAAACGGGACCTAATTCGCGGCTAATTAAAGCCTTGGTACGCGGGGTCCTGTAAAAAACAACGTTGAAGAAAGCTGCTCGCTGAGCGCGTCTGATATAGACTCACACGCAAAATATACTGGACAAATCTTTTTTTTTTTTTTTTTTTGACACTGTATGCAAGTTGACAGTCGCAAGTTCACTTTATTTATTTATTTATTTATTTATTTATTGCATAGCAAGTCACAATAGCCTAAAGAAGGATATGGCAGGTGAAAATTCTTTATTTCAGCCGGTCACTCAGCCGCGAATTAGTCTTTGTGGCTTGCGCGGCTTTAAGCCCATAAAAACTCACTCACTCAGCCGGTCACGTGACGCACAATACCCAAAAGTTCAATTTTACGACATCCGCGGTTTCCGGCTGAGTCTAAAGGGATTTGAAATATTTTTTTTGTATTGCAAGGAAGGCAATGATACAGCCTCCCCTCCCCCCCCCCCCAAAAAAAAAAAAAAAAAAAGAAAAAAAAAGAGGAAGTTTTGATTGCTTTCATTTGTGGCAATGCCACACTTGGATGAACACACTTTTCAATAGGCATTTTGGTTTGGGCACTGCACGCAAGAAAATGGCCAAAATGGCTTCTTTTTTTTTTTTTTCGCAGAGTAAGTCACGAGAATATTCAGGACGCGACTGGGTAAAACAGGCAACTTTCACTTGCCATACCCTTCTTTAGCCTGTCGTGACTTACTACCCACAAAATTGTGAACTTGTGGCCGTTTTCTAGCATGCAGTGCCCAAAACAGATGTATTTTGCGTATGACTGTAGACCGCAGTGCCAAGAGATAGCACAAGATGCCTGTACCGATGAATGGTAGGGTCACCAAAAGTAACGCAATGCTCCTGGTAGATGAACAGGAAAATTAGTGAGTTAGTTGTTTAGGGCTTAACGCCGAGCAAGCAACAAAGACTAATTCGTGGCTGAGCAAATATTTGCCTCTGCCAGGTCGTGAAAAGGGTAAAAAGCTATTCCGTAAACAAGATATAAGTATACAGTCAAACACGCTTAAGCCGAACTCGCCCGGGGAATGGAAAATCGTTTCGCTTATCCGAGTTTCTGCATATCCGAGTTCGGATAAGCCAAACCTTTCCCGAGAAATCACCCTGCAGTTCGGCTTAACCGAGTTTTTTCAGGATAAGTTGTAAAATCACTTGGAATGTTTGTAAAAAGTTTTTTGTGTGTGTTGTTGTTGTTGTTGTTTAAAGAGAATATCTTTGCTTCCCTTTGCAACTGAAGCATCGAATTGATAATTTTGCGAAAGTTTGTAGACGTGTATGCTGCTTTTCTATGGGCAAATGTATACTATATGTATATGCAAATGTGTATAATGGCAACGGTCTGAAAGAGACACGGGTCGAGCTTATTGATTCCTGAGACTAGTAACACAGACAAAACTTTCTCAGTCTCCCCCCCTCTCTCTCTCTCTCTCTCTCTCTCTCTCTCTCTGTGTGTGTGTGTGTGTGTGTGTGTGTGTGTGTGTGTGTGTGTGTGTGTTTAAATGAATAAGATCAAAACAGTGACAAGTTATAATTGCTTTCTTCAGTGGGGCATTATAAAAAAAAAAAAAAAAAAAAAACTAAATGGTGAAAACACACACACACACACACACACACACACACACACACACACACACACACACACACACACAAATGCGGTCGCATTACTGTACGCACAAATCAATGTACGCTCCACTCCGTTCCTGCACTTCACCACCACCCCCCCTCCCCCTCTCACCTCCACCCCTCACCCACCCTCACACACACACACACACACACACACACACACACACACACACACATACACACACACACACACAATCGTGCACGCACAAATCTAAGCCCGAGCTCACATCCTTTCGACTAGCCCGTAAACCACGCCCATCGCAAATCTCCCAAGGTTACCTTTCGACCTGCCCCTCCCCTGTGCCCCTCCCTCGGTCATCCCATCTCTAATCCTGAACCCACCACCTAATTCACGCACGCAAACTTAGATCTACCACTCGTTCTGTCCAAACAATGGCGCCTGCAAAACATGTGGCACACGTCATCAGTTTCCCGCATACTGACAAACAGGTGACGTGTTCGTTTCCGTAGGATAATTATAGCCGTGTGTAACGAATAGGGTTTAATATCTCTGTCTGGCTAAAGTTAGATAGACAATCAGAAAGTATTGTAATGATATATCTGACTCCCACGACAAACCCTTTCGAAATTTAGTCCCATGGCAGTATTTATTACATTGAAACAAAGACAAGTACACAATCAGACTGAAACAGAGACAAGTACACAATCAGACTGAAACAGAGACAAGTACACAATCAGACTGAAACAGAGACAAGTACACAATCAAACAAATAAGGCAAGAACATAAAAACAAGTCTGACGTAACACCTGGTACTATTACGGTTCATGTAAACTGACATGGAGACGATCATTTGACATTACATGACGATGACCAACCCCTTGGTGAGAGGTGATCCGTTACTGCACTCCACAGCACAACGTCACAAACACCAGGGGAATCGATCTTGGCCGATCACTACGGTGCTCTTGAGAGATCACAACCTCCTTCTAGACCATGCAGGTAGACTCAGGGGCGAGGGGACGGTATCTGCTCACCGGGCCACGGTTTAGAGGGGACACCCATCGCAATGCCCACTACCCGCTACACCACACCATACCGCACGTGATCTGAAACATCGTAATTCGAACAACAAACTAAAAACTAATCTCCCAACTGACTGGCTATTCGGGTCGGTATTCGATACACGATAATTTCCGATCGCGATAATTAACTATAGTTACCTCGGTTCTCGGTCCGGGATGACTACAACAGCAGCAACAGCTCCACAGCAGTTACAGCTGCAACAACACAGGCACGGCTTGTCAGTCACAGGCGCGTGATAATACGGCCTACGTTTGATACAGAGCATAGGTTCTCGATAAAAAAAAGTGTTACAGAATTTCTTTACACCGTGACGAAATATGTTCATAAGTTATCTTCCCGGCGTGTTTTTCAAGCAAAAATTAAAAGAAAAAAGTCTCTCCGACAGTGTTTCGAGTTCGGCTTATCCGTCAAAATCACGTTTGAGATATCCGTGTTTGAGTTAGCTATTTTTTGACGGAGTTTAGCTTATCCGAATTAGAAATAGTCTTACAAAGAGGGGGGTCTGGCGGGGAATTGGTTTTGGTTTCTGTTATCCGAGTTTTTTGCTTAAGCGTGTTTCGTTTAGGCGAGTGCGGCTGTATATAAAAATCTGTCTGGTCTAAATGAGATAAACATGTTCATTAAAAATCACGAATCTAGGTAGGTCAAAGACAGTCCATACTGCATGAGAGACTAGATTTTATCAAACAAGTTGGACTCCTTCAAGAAGCCGGAGATGCCGTCCCGGGGGGGGGGGGGGGCATCCCGGGACAACACCTTCAGTGATGAAACACAGTAATGCTTATCACGCGATGAACATGAACAAGGCGAAAATAGTTATAAATACAAAGAACAATGGGTACAAAACGGACCACACAAAACATAAGGCACCAACCAAGTATGACAGGGATGTCAAAATTTACAGTACAAGAGGCGAAAAACAAAATATAAGTACCTTGAATATCTTGGGACATGAGATGTTTTAAGATCTAAGCTCCCAACAAAAAAGCTTTTCGAAGTGTGAAAATTTTTTTACAGAGTCGACCTTGCAAGCACAGTCAACTCTGTCACAGTTGCAGAGTTTTCAGCGTCCCTCAAACCCCAATAAAAGCCAAGGACAGCCTGATTTCACAGCTCAGTTTGCGTTTTGACACTGAGCGAGAAAGATCGTGCAGCACTCAACATCCGCTAGACACTGCAGAGATGTGTCTCGCTCACTGACCAAAAGCCAAATAATGTCACGGCAAACTCGTGCTCTGGTTTTATAAGGGTCCCCGAAGCGCTAAAAACTCTGCAACTGTGACAGAGTTGCCTGGATTATGCACAGTCGAAGGACTCGCAGTTTAAAAAAAAAACGCAATGTTTGCGGGTTTTTGCCGAGATTGCAGACCTTTAAGGAGGCATTGCCTGCATTAGGCACAGTCGCAGGAATCACAGTTGAAAACAGAAAACACTGTTTGTGGCTTTTTGTTGCAGCCGGTAGATTTTGGCGACTGTCCAAGTGCATGTTTACCATTTGCCACACGTCCTGTCTGACGGAGAAGCTAAAAACGTCTTACTAAAGTTACTGGTGACTGGTGAAATTCTATATCTCAGCAGCAAAACAAGGCCCAATTTATCAAGGGGACAACCTCTTACGTGCGCTGTTAAGTAAATGCAGGCTCTCTCTCTCTCTCTCTCTCTAATATTAGAGACGACTGTAAGTTCTTATTTGGCATACAGCCAGTATCATCAGCACATGCCACGTATGTTTTGATTTGTTTATCGTGTGTATTTTTCTCTCCTGTATTTCCCTTAGATAGTTTATACTTTTTTTTTTAAACTTTTTCATTGTTTGTTTGTTTGTTTTGATTTTTTTCCTCAATACCCTTTAATGTAGAATAGCAGGACAGCATGTAAGATAGGCAGCAATGCCTAAATGCTCTATCCTGAATAAAAAAACGTTTCATCATCTCTCTCTGTGTTGTATAGTGTCACGTGCTGTGGCTACGTGCTGTATGTGTGATACTGTGGGTAATCACATGTCCTATGCTATGTATGTAATGTTATGTATGCCTATGTGTGTGTGTGTGTGTGTG
>JACVVK020000113.1:402500-475000 GCA_018292915.2 Batillaria attramentaria | reverse complement strand
CACACACACACACACACACACACACACACACAGAGGGCATACATAACATTACACACATAGCATAAGACATACATGTGATTACCCACAGTATCACACATACAGCACGTAGCTACAGCACGTGACACTATACAGCGCAAGCGTAATACACTACGCAGTAAAACGTTAACATATGAAATGGGACTACAGAATATGCCATTATCAAAAGCATGGAAAAGCTGTGGGAAAACTAATAGAGAAGTAGTTAATACTTAGTTCGTAGAAAAGTAATGATAAACTTTAGCTTTAAAGATATGAGAGGAGTAAGTAGACTGAACATGAGATGGGAGATTATTCCATAACTGTGCTCCTGAGTAAGAGAGACTTGATTTGAACAAGTCTAGCCTGGGGCGTGTAACGAAGAGACTGTTCCTCGAAGTGCTGTACCCGCTGTCGCAAGGTCTAAAAAGTTTAGACAAGTAGTTGGGCGCTTTACCTTTGATAATTTTGTGCATCATGAAGCATTTTTTAAAGGCCAGATGTTTATCAAGTGGTAGACAGTCTAAAGCCGTGATCTTTTCATCAGTGGTTAGGGAGGTGTCAGGGAGGATGAGTTTCATAGCGCGGCGGTACAAAGAATTCAATTTTTTGAGATGGAGATCGCCACAGTTATCCCAAAGGGTTGAAGAATAATCAACATGTGGTTTTACATATGCATTAAAAAATAGCTTCCGCGTCTTCAGGTCAATGATTGACTTCAACTTAGATAACAGAAAGAGTTTTTGAGAGATAGTTTTGCATACATTATCGAGGTGAGGCTGCCATTTAAACTGGTCATCCACTGTTACCCCTAACAGACGGTGGTTACTAACCTGTTCTATTCTGACTGTGTCATAAGAAAGGCCAAGATGTAAAGGATGGAGCTGGTGTTTTTGGCGTGTTGTAAGTACCATGCTTTTTATTTTAGATGGATTGACTATCATATTATTATGGTCACACCATCGAGAGATATCGTGAAGACTCTGCTGTAGACTATTATTTATTTTTGACATGCTAGTGCCAGATGAATGGATGGTAGAATCGTCAGCGAACATATCACAGCTAACTTTGGAGTCGGTTATATGCAGGGGTAAATCGTTTATAAAAATACAAAATAACAACGGGCCTAACACCGACCCCTGAGGAACACCACATGCCACCATCCCATCAGAAGAGTATGTGCCGTTTACATATACAGTCTGTTTTCTGTTGGAAAGGTATGACTGAAAAAAGGAAAGAGCAGCTGGGCTATTGTAGTTAAAATATGAGTCAAGCTTTTTAAGTAGGATTTGATGGTTTATGAGATCAAAGGCTCGTTTCAGATCGAGGAATACTGCACCACACATGTTATTATTGTTGATTTCATTAAGCCACGAGTTTATCATACGAGCCAGTGCAGTGTGGCATGAATGCTTCGGTCTGAATCCCGACTGAAAATCATTCAAAAGGGACTTTTTCTCTAAATAGTGTAGGAGGTATTTATGAATATGTTTTTCGAGGGGTTTAGAGACAACAGACAGAAGAGAGATCGGACGGTAATTATTTAAGTCTGTGTTGCATTTGCCCTTAGTTTTTTTGATGGGAACAATTTTTGATTTTTTGAATGCCGATGGAAAAATATATTTTTTGTATACACAAGTTGTATATGTATGTCAAAGATTCCACAACATATGGCTCAGAAAGGCGGAGAATAAACCCGTTTATGCCGTCAATACCAGATGATGTTTTATTACCAAGGCTGGAGAGAGAGAGAGAGAGAGAGATAACGATAACGATAACGATCCTTTATTTTACAACGGAAGAAGTTATAGGCATACAAAGACCATTTTCAAACTTGCCGTTGCTACACTACCGTAGAGAGAGAGAGAGAGAGAGAGAACTGTTTTCGTTGTACATTTTCTCGGATTGTTAAAGTTGTTGTCATGTCGTAATACAGTGTAATGTTTTCCTCTAGACAACTGATGTTCACCATGACAACACGATTTTCCGTACTCAGTCACACAGATGGACAAGTGCTTTTCACGTCAGTCGTATCCGTGTATGTAATCAGTCAGCTGTTTACATGGATGCCACGAATTGCCACAATAATCAGCAATAATATGTTATCAACCCTAATGGCACACTTACCTGGAGGTATTACACACTCGGTTGAGTGCCTGCCGACCTGCACAAACAGACACACACACACACACACACACACACACACACACACACACACTGACTGAATTAACTCCGAAGCAGATTCAGGCCACTTCAAGTTGATCACTTCGTCCACAAAGGAAACTTGGTTTTCCAAAAGGGTGTCACAGAAACGCGTATGAACCACGTGATTTGCTTCCTTGCTGTACAAAAAAGGTTCGGCCTTTAACGCTTAACCGAAAACTCACGTGCTGTTTGGTGTAAAGCGCAGCCTTTCTCAATCCTGAGGCGTGAAACCTGTGAGGGTCGGAGAGTTGGCCTACCGCTTCAAACAACTGAAATAATCTGAAGAAGGGTCTATTAAGCCTACACAAAGTAAAGTCGACCAAGCCACGGTTAGATCCGTGTGTGACTGGTGTTTTCTGCGAACATTAACTGTAAGGCCCGATGCACACGAGCGTCGGCGTCAGCACCATGAAGCAAGCAGCGAAGGCTGTCTCGCATCATACGCCTCGCGTGAGCGCGCGGTGCACGCCGTTTGCATGCACACTTGGCTTCGGCGTCATTCGCCTGCACGGCCTGTTCGCTGAGCCCACACTGCACGCGCTGACCCACACTGCTTTCTGATTGGCTGAAACCAAGTCTGCAGCGCGGCGTCAGCAGCAGAAATAGGACATGTTCTATACGCGGCGTCAAAAGATTCCGCCGCCTGGCATCATTGATACCGTTGCCTGTCGCCAGGCGCCGATGTCATGCACACGTGGCGGCGCCTTGAAACTGTCGCCGGGAGTCAGATCCGCCGCTCGGCATCATGACGCTGACGCTCGTGTGCATCGGGCCTAAGCTCACGTAAGGGCCCTCTCACACTAGCGTCAAGCGTGCGCGACGCGGCAAGATTTCTGTCGCACGCATCAAGTTTTCCTGCGCGTTCTAGTGTGAGACCCCTTGCTGCGCGTCTCGTCCGCAACGAAAATCTCTGTCGCGGACCGATAGAAAATGTTCTATTCTTGCGACAATGACGCGCATAAATTATAGCTATCAGCCAATCAGAAACGAGTATGAGCCTGGCAGGGGAACTTCATCTTCTTCGGATGATCCGTACGACGCCATCTTATAAAAACTTTTGTAGCTGTCTACGTCACTCTAGTGTGAGAGCACGATCACGCGCGTGCGACGTCGGTAGCGACACGCACGCTCGATGTGCCATGCGTTGCGCGCGGGGCGTTACGCTAGTGTGAGAGGGCCCTAAGGAACCCGTCGGGGGGGGGGGGGGGGGGGTGACGGGGTGTCTGCCGCAGCGAGCAGACACCCGAGGAAAGAAGGGCTGGGTGGGGCGGGTGTATGCAGCAAGCCGTGGATTAAGTGTCGCTGTCTCAGTCGCACGGTGCATTCAGACAAAGAAGGCAAAGCCAAAGTGGGCAGGGACAATTCGCACGTAAAGCATATTGATTATGCTTCGCTTGGGACGCAGCCAGGTTGCAAGAAGAAACCTCGCACCTGGCTGGTTGCCTTGTTGGTTAGTTGGGTTTAACGTCTCAAACCAGTGGATGTGATTGGAGACCTCATGGGCAGGTGATGGGGTGGAGGAGACGGCAACCCTAACTGCATGAACAGTTCAGCCGAGCACGATTCAACGGTCAAAGAATGCAAATCCACGAGACCTCAGAATACATGTATATTCCCAGTTAGCCTCAGGCAGCATAGTCACCCCTAAAATGCTTGCTGAGAGCGCTCCCTAGATCTAGGAGATCTTGTGCTTTATACAGAAGCACACATCTCCTAGATCTAGGGAGCGCTCTGTCATACAAAGCACACATCTCCTATATCTAGGGAGCGCTCTCAGCTTTACTTACTTCCCCTATTTTCAAATTGACCTTTAGTTGGACACACCGATATGCCGAGTTCAAATGTTTTGTCGTTGATTGTGTTGACACAGGAAGCCAGTTCCCGCCGAAGAGTAGTAATACTTGTTCATCAATGGTTCTCTGCCAAAATGTTGTATCTGTCCTTTCTAGGGGAGCCGCGGTGGCCGAATGGTGGAGCGTTGGACTCTCAATGCTCGGGTCGTGAGTTCGTATCCCGGCTGGTGCCAAATATTTGTGCTGGCTTTTTCATCGTTGCCCCGTGTTTGATATCAGTGATCACCCGTATGTGGTGGAAAAGGGCGTTAAACCCCCAAACACCCACCCACACATCTGTCCTTTCTATTTGTAAGTGAAAGAACCTTCTGGCAGGGAACCATGCCTGATTGTCATGTGATGTCATGCTCTGTGTTACATGTATACATGATCGCACTTGCTGAAAGGCGAAGAGAGTCCTTTCTGTTTTGGGTGTGATGAGCCAGATACCATTAAACATATTTTAATTTCTTGTGCAGACCTCACGGAGGTTCGACAGAAGTATTTCACTGCGGAATCAATGGAGCTCTTGTTCCGAAATGTCCCTCCAGACCAGATTTTTGGCTTCCTTCGAGAAGTCAATTTGTTTTGTAAAATTTGAACATTGTGTTTTTACTTATGCTTGACGTTTTGACTCTGTTGCTTGCGCGGCGTTAAGCCCTAAAAAACTAACTTTCTTGACATTTTGAACTGGTGGTAACCAAGACTGGTAGAATCTCATTTAACCTATAAACTTTTAGCCTATATTTACTAGTTGTTTTAATCCAGATTTTTACCTTTTAACGAAGAGGCCTTCAAACTTGTGGCTGCCGCGAATTAGTCTTTGTCGCTGACGCGGCGTTAAGCCTTAAAATACTCACTCACTCACATGTATACATGATTTATCCAATACTAGTACAATTCAGACACTTATTTCACAGGAGAGATGAAAGAAAAGAAAGGCCGGTGTGGATAAACAAACTTTATTATTCGTAAAACCGGCCTGCGAGGTGACCTGTGCCCAACTGGAAGGGAGACTATCATTGATGACTGAGCCAAATACTAAAAACAACAACAACAACAACAAACCAAACAAACAAACAAACAAAAAATGAAAACTCGATTGTTTTCCGCTTTGGCGAGATTAGCGCAGTCGAAAACGTGGATACACTGAAATCACCTCAAGCTCGAACGTTGCCCACAACATATGCCCTAGAACAGAAAGATGATGAAGAAACATTACGTCACCATGCGAGTGATCAAAAACAGATAATTACGCACGACTGGTTGTGGAATCAAGGAACTTGGGCTCCGCAGCTTCAGTACAAGTAAACCACCATCTATCAATACTATATCAGTTAACAAACACACGCAAATTGTCGCGGTTTAAGAGTATCAAATACTTTCACAGCATTATGACACAATTCACGGGGGTTCAAACTGACGTTGTATGTGACGTCTCTAGAGCCAGCCAATCAGAGTTCAGTTCTGTTCAAGACGGGATGTATGCGCTCGGAGAAGCTTGCACGCGCTCCACCCATCTGTCAGTAATCTTCCCCCGATGCCGTCCAGCCAGTCAGAAAATTTCCTGCAGTTCAGAGCCGCTCGGAAGCTTTCATACAGCGACAAGACAACCGTGTGAAAGGCCATGACATGAAATCTATCAGTACTGGTGGCGTTAACTTCAACACCGGTGAATCAGTCCAACACGCCTCTGAACGTCGACAACAAGCTTCTGAAAACAATCAAAGGAAGCGGTACCACTTGTTGTCCCTGGCAGCAGTAGCTACGGGCTCAGAGTTGCATGCTCTGTCTTAACGAGAAGTCATTATTTGCCAAAGGGAAGGCTGCATGGGAGAGAACTGTGCGCAGTTCTCTCCCTTGCAGCGACCAGTTACCGAGTTCGTTCCCTTTGAGTCGCACTTTTTGCTGCTGCAATGACTACTTGCAAAGTTTTCATTGTTTGCCAGCTCCTCCTCGACAAGGACACACAGAGCCACTCACGGAGCGATGCACATAAACGTCTCTCCCTGGCCTGCGGAAAATTAGTTAGAGGCTGGATGTGAAAGTATGAACCTCTAATACAGTTGCAGCAGAGTCGCAGTTCGACTACAAGATCAAAGCAGACCGTAAACCACAGGGCTGGTCTTACGTGGAAAGTGTGTCACAAAATCGTAGTGTGAGGGTTGTTGGGAGTGCGAGAGGGGTTGCAGTATGCAGTTATGTTTTGGCAGTTGTGGTCTGACTAGCGGGTTCGCACTTGCTGCTGCGTATTCGTGGACCAGTGTGTGAGAACAATTAGTTAGGGCTTCACGCCGCGCAAGCTACAAAGACTATTTCGCGGCACAGAGTAATTTAGCCACGATCCCAGTCACTGGAGCTTTTTGTGCGTTGCATACCACGCGAGGCAGTTGTTTCGATGTACCACTCCTGTCGGCGTCTTATGTCGCCTCTCTTCATTATTTCAGCTCCAACCATCAACACCTTCAAGGCCCGGTTATTTACCCAGTTGTCCCTGTCATAAACTCACTAACACCTCCAAACCTTTTTTTTCAACTCCTACAGTTTTCCTTTCCATTTTTGTTTTCTTCCTTTATTTTCTTCTCTTCATTACGAGTTGTGTAATTATGTGTTTGTACTACATGTATTAGTGTGTGGTGTGTGTTTTTGAATTTTGAAACGTGCTTTGCCTTGTTTATATATTACTGATTATGAGTTCACCTTATTACTGTAGCAACTCATAGTAGTTTAGCAACCGTGTGTGTGTGTGTGTGTAGAGTAGCAAGGACAAGATGTAAGACAGGTCTGCGCACCTTATCTTCTTTCCTTGGAAAGTGTCATTGTCATTGTCATTGTCTCTTCCAGGTTGGTGTTGCCCAGCTAGGAGGGTGGGGTGTGTGTTTGGGAGTTTAACGTCCTTTTCCACCACGTATCCCAACTAGGAGCAGTGGATTGGCCAGGATGTTTCGTGAATGCCATGGCTATGGTAACGAAATCTAGAACCAACACAGAACTGCAGGGGAACAAAGGTGTGTTTCATTAGATATTACATCGTATGACTTGGCTGAATGCCAAGTTCTGTGGAACCCTTTGTCTGAGCCTCTTTCGAAAGTTCTGCACATCCACTGATCCAGTCCTGGAGAAGAGTCCCAAAACTCATCTCCTCAGCAGGGGCTGACTGACAGCGTCAACACAGCAAGCATTTTTCTCTTTTTCCCTTTGCTGTTCTTCTAAAGGCGACGTCACACGGGCAATAGTTTCTCAAAACAAAAGCACGAAACGGTTTCTGAAGAAGGATGTTTCCGAAACTTTTGACTCAGAAACAATTTCTTCAGTGTAGCACCCAGTGCCGCATGTACAACCCACAGAGAAGGTTGGGGCCGATACAGGACCTCTGTGCACTCAGTGTTGAGATCCTTTCACGTGTCCTGATACTCACAGATGATTGGCTCAAAGAAAAGCGTGTGTCCAGAAACTGTTGCGAGAATCCTGAGCAGGCTCTAAAATCTCGCAACGCGAGAAAACAGTTTTATGAAACAGTTTTGGGAGCTACGTCACATGACCAGTTCGGAAAACATCGGTGGTTTTGTTTTTGAAAACTGTTTGTGAAGCCCTCGTGTAACATGGTCTGTTTTCATGAATCACTGTTGGGCCAAATAACTGGACACTGAATTGGATTGGATTGGACTGGGTTGGACTGCACGTTTAACTGGCTATAAATCTTGATCAGATGGACGGCAGGTGATTCTTATTGTCAGATCTAGAATAGCGCGGTGTTTCTGGCTGCGTAGTGCTGGATGTCTCACTTCTGTTGGTTTTCTCGGCTTCCTCAGAATCTGACGTCACAGCTTCCTGTCTGACGTGCGCCTTCCACGACGGCCGGAGTTCCCTTCTCTTGGTTGTCGGCGTCCCTTTGCGTTTCGTCCACTGTTTGTCTGTGACGTCAGGGAGGGCGATGCGGAAGTGGTCAGACATGGCGTAGTTGAGCGGAGGCAAAGCTGAAGGTGGTTCTGTTTCAGGTGATTCCTGTTCTTGTGGGTGGGTGCTGCGGGGGTGATGCTGATCTTGTTGAAGTGGTCGGTTCGGGCTGGTTAAGGGCATCGTGGCCGATCGCTGATCCAGAGAATGTCGCGCGGTGCTGACGGATACGTTCCCGGACACAGTGGAAGCGGGCGGGTGTTTCTCACTCCCCTCGTCCTCGCTGCCGACCTCCTCGGAGTAATTATACCCTCCGGACTTGGCCGACGGCTCGCTCCAGTAAGCACGGGGCGGCTTCCCGAACTGAGATGCCCTCTCCGACGGAGGTATACTGCGAAACTGCCTCATGGACTGCGTGTCAGCTGAAGCCAGGATGCCTCTCACTGGGGGAACGAGGGATTTCGGGACGTTGCGTTCCCAAGCACGGAGCAGGGACCTCTCCCCAGGCGTCGTGTAGGTTCTGTTCCAGATGAGCCTCGTGCGGCGCAGCTCCGTGCGGCGTCTGTACTTGTCCAGGATCTCGTGCACGGGCTGAGCGCAAAGGGCTCGCAGCCAGTACGTGTTGACGGCCGCCTCTTCTCGCTGCTCCTCCATCTTGTCCACGTAGTAGTAATCCAGCGTGCGGTTGTTGATGGGGTTGGGGGCCAGCACGTCCGCGTTGCTCAGCACTGAAGGAACCTTCACATACACACAGGTACACATGTACATACACATCAGTCGCAGAAATAAATGACATTAAAAAGATGAGGAAGAATGAGATGAAGATGAAAAAGAGTGAAAGAAACAGAAAACAACAGCTTCAAAAACAACAAAACGAGATCATTCGGGCCGATCGTCGGGGGTTCTCTCCGGGTACTCCGGCTTCCTCCCCCTCTGCTTTGAACACGTTCAGCCCATAAAATTTGAAAAATAAATGCAATTCTAAATTCCGAAACTTAAATAGCTGAGCTGACCCTTCGCACCACGTGATTGTAATGTGTTTATGTCCAGTGTGTGAGAGAATGCGTGTGATTCACGTGAGCGTGCGTGTTGGGTTCAGTTCGCGGCGCTTTGAGCCGATTCATGAAATTGGTTAAAGCGCCTATACAATACTTATTATTATTATTATCAATAAAGTCATAACCCGTAACGGTTTCTGTTGATTTACAGCAGATTTTGTTGTTCGGCCCCAACTCTTGCCAGCTCCAGGGTGATTTCTGCCAGGTTATGAGTGAAATCTACTTTTTTCTATTATGCATTGTGATGAGGATGAGGATGACATTATGATGATGCTATGGGGGTCCACGTGTGACAGGGCCGCATTCCACGCTTCCTGTCATAAATATCCAGACTTAAACGAGGCCCGGCAACCAAGGCACCTGCGGTGTCGGCCGTTTAATCATCCACATCATGAGATGTGTCATAACAAGTGAAGCACAATAAAAGTCGCAACCGTGAAGTTGGGAAGTCAGAATAACCCCCTTTTCTGATTCTGACTAAAAAAACAAAACAAAAACAAAAAAACCAAGAAAAACACAAAACAACAACAACAACAACAACTTTGGGCTGAAAAGTGATCATTTAAAAAGAAAAAGCTATTAAGAGCCCAAACTAGACCACCCCTAGCCCTCCACATTATGCGGCTGGTTTAAAAAGAACAAGCCACTCCACACCAGTAAGAGCCACTTCAAGCCACTAACACGCAACGGGTGAGCCTTCCCCGCAAGGCCCTGGGACCGCTTGCAGATTGCCATAATAGTGGCTTGATGTGGCTCTTAGTGAAGATGGGGAGCCGGGGTGGCCGAATGGTTGGACTCCCAATGTTCGGACCGTGAGTTTGTATCCCGGCTGGGGCCAAATATTTGTGCTGGCTTTTTCCATCGTTGCCCCCGTCTTTGATATCACCCGAATGTGGTGGAAAAGGACGTTAAACCCCCAAACACCCACCCACCCTTAGTGAAGATTTCAATTGAAATTGCGGTGTTTTTTTTTTTTCATGGACAAGAGAAAGCACCTTGTTGCCGCCGCGACCACCACCGCCACTGACCGCCTTGCCCCCCGTGCTGCTGTGCTGACTTAGGCTTCTGTGTGTGCTGCCACCTCCTTGTTTGTTCGGTTTCCTGCCTGCCGACCTCTTGGTGGGAGAGACGGGGGTCAAGGAGATCTCCAGGCTGATCGGCATTGGTTTGGTCCGGCGTACCCGGGGGGAGGGGTGCACGAAGTTGGCTGGGGTGGAGACAGGGCACCTGTACGGGGGCTCCGTGTCGTTCCCGGGTACCGGGGTGGTTGTTGACGTCAGTCGCAGCACGTCATCGTAAGCCATGTCGTCGTGAGGCGACATCTGCTGCTCTACAGCGGCCGCCATCTTGTCGGTATGACCTGTCGCAGATTAAAATGGAGTTTAAGGAAAAATACACTAATGCTTTCTGTCTGTCTGTCTGTCTGTCTGTCTGTCTCTCTCTCTCTCTCTCTCTCGCCTGTAACATAGCCAGCAATACCTAAATGCTCTATCCTGAACAAAAACATCATCATCATCATCATCATCATCATCATCATCCTCTCTCTCTCTCTCTCTCTCTCTCTCTCTCCTATAAACGATTTTTTTAATGAACTGACAATAGCGATTATTGTCAGGGTAAAAGACCTAGTCGACTACTAGAGATCAGCGCGATTCAAGTGCCCCTACGTGTCCGTAATGCACACCGCACCATACACCGCTTGTCATATATACCGTTTTAGTGAAGTCTACTCTCAGTGATTATAAAGAATGTTGGCATTCAGCCCGCCTCGCCGTGTCAGGCTCGGCCATGGCTCCTGTTCACGGTGCCAATTTCAATTGTTCCGGGATTCTAACTACGGTCAAGGAGCCGTTGTAGCCTCTGCCACAACCATAGCCAGTGTCGTGTAAAACTAGAGCTCTCGATCTGTCAATACATGTCCGCCCCCTGTAAATCTGTTTTGCATGACAAGGTTTAGGAACTCCCGAGGGTCGGAAACAAGACCAGTCGTGCGGATCGATGGCTGGTGGTTGTGTTCAGTCGACCGTGAAATAGCTAATCTGTCACGCAAGGGCGCAGGCCGGTGTGTCTAACCTTCTAAGGCACTAAAACCATGCGTTTGTAAGGATTAACTGACTCACACGGTAATATCGGGTAAGCTGAATGTTGCAATGTTGAATTTTACAAATATACGTTATTTCCGTGCATCAAAGTTTAACTTATTAACCGGGGCGGTCTGTGGGGAAGTGGTTAAGAGACTTTGTCACCAATGCGGGAAGCCAGGTTCGAGTCCCACTCGGGGCAAAGAATTTTTCCCTCTAGTACATGGCACAGTTTTTTTTCGGGCTGATCGTCGAGGTTCTCTCCGGGTACTCTGGCTTTCTCCCCGTCTGCTTTGGAAATGTTTAGCCCACAAAAATTCAAACTAAAATGCAGTTGTAAATTGTGAAATTTAAGTAACTGAGCTGACCATCGTACGGCGTGATTGTATTGTGTTTATGTCCAGTGTGTGAGAGAATGCGTGTGATGCACGTGAGCGTGCGTATTGGGTTCAGCTCGCGGCGCTTTGAGGCAATTCAAGAAATTGGGTTAACGCCTACACAATGCTCAGTTATTATGTACAAAATATCCATGCACACTAAATTTTTATCTCACGTGACAACGTACCAAAGTCTGAACTGTACTAAATATCTTGTATCACTTAAAAGAATCTTAGACCTCTTTCAATAACCATTCATTGTCGACACGTTCTGCTTCTGTTTGTTTCCGCATACTGTCAACACATTCAGTTATTGTCAACACATTCAGTTACTGTCAACACATTTAGTTATTGTCAACACATTTCGTTATTGTCAACACATTTAGTGATTGTTCGTTCCTGTATATTGTCAACACATTCAGTTATTGTCAACACATTTAGTTATTGTCAGCACATTCAGTTATTGTCAACACATTTAGTTATTGTCAACACATTCAGTTATTGTCAACACATTTCGTTATTGTCAGCACATTCAGTTATTGTCAGCACATTTAGTGATTGTTCGTTCCTGTATATTGTCAACACATTCAGTTATTGTCAACACATTTACTTATTGTCAACACATTCAGTTATTATCTGTTCCTGTGTATTGTCATCACTTTCAGTTATTGTTCGTTCCTATAGTATTGTCAACATTTTCAGTTATTGTTTGTTGTTGGGTTTTTTTGTAAAATCAACGTATTAAAAAAGAGAAAGAAAAAAAAGAAAAAGAATCTGAGACCTCTATCAACCATCCAACACAAGTGGAATGATCAACCGCCAGCCTATTGATACTAGACTAATGTCGTGTTCTTGACTGTTCAAACGTCGACAACCCACCTGTTTCCCGCCCAGCGACAGACCACTCCTTTGTACTGGAAGACAGAGCTAGACCACGGTCGAAAATCTAAAAAAAAAAAAAAAACTTCCAATGGTCCGTCGCTCTTTTCTTCAGAATCCAATACCCCAGGTTGTCGGGTACTTAACGGGTACTTAACGCAAGGGGTCTGAGTCAAAGTTTGACCCATGATGTGTGCAGTATTTCACGCCGCGTCCTACCCCGATGGCTCAGTGGATTCCTTAGGAGGAAAGACTCAGCCTCGCCGCATGGGTCTGCTGGCATCCATGATATCGCAGAATGCCTTAGCAAATCTCACGCACCGAGGAGTGCACCGAGGAGTCTGTCTATCACGCGGGATTGAATATCTTCGTTAGTGTCGACGTTCACGAAATCCGTCGCCGTGCCACGAAATCCTGGCTTTGTAATGGAGAGGGGAGCCGGGGTGGCTGAATGGTGGAGCGTTGGACTTCTAATGCTCGGGTCGTGAGTTCGTATCCCGGCTAGGGCCAGATATCTGTGCTGGCTTTTTCATCGTTGCCCCGTCTTTTGATATCACCCGTATGCGGTGGAAAAGGACGTTAAACTCCCAAACACCCACTCTTGCAATGGAGAGTGGCGAAGTTTGTCTGCCTACCTAGACGCATGAAACATTATAGGGTTGAATGATCGCACTCACCCACGAGTCTGTGTATGTCGTGCTTAGGAAAGCGCTATCTTGCAGGATTCAGTATCTTCGTTGGCGTTGATTTCAACGGAGACTAGAGAAGTTTGTCTGCCTACCTAGACGCATGAAACATTATAGGGTTGAATGATCGCACTCACCCACGAGTCTGTGTATGTCGTGCTTAGGAAAGCGCTATCTTGCAGGATTCAGTATCTTCGTTGGCGTTGATTTCAACGGAGACTAGAGAAGTTTGTCTGCCTACCTAGACGCATGAAACATTATAGGGTTGAATGATCGCACTCACCCACGAGTCTGTGTATGTCGTGCTTAGGAAAGCGCTATCTTGCAGGATTCAGTATCTTCGTTGGCGTTGATTTCAACGGAGACTAGAGAAGTTTGTCTGCCTACCTAGACGCATGAAACATTATAGGGTTGAATGATCGCACTCACCCACGAGTCTGTGTATGTCGTGCTTAGGAAAGCGCTATCTTGCAGGATTCAGTATCTTCGTTGGCGTTGATTTCAACGGAGACTAGAGAAGTTTGTCTGCCTACCTTGACGCATGAAACATTATAGGGTTGAATGATCGCACTCACCCACGAGTCTGTGTATGTCGTGCTTAGGAAAGCGCTATCTTGCAGGATTCAGTATCTTCGTTGGCGTTGATTTCAACGGAGACTAGAGAAGTTTGTCTGCCTACCTAGACGCATGAAACATTATAGGGTTGAATGATCGCACTCACCCACGAGTCTGTGTATGTCGTGCTTAGGAAAGCGCTATCTTGCAGGATTCAGTATCTTCGTTGGCGTTGATTTCAACGGAGACTAGAGAAGTTTGTCTGCCTACCTTGACGCATGAAACATTATAGGGTTGAATGATCGCACTCACCCACGAGTCTGTGTATGTCGTGCTTAGGAAAGCGCTATCTTGCAGGATTCAGTATCTTCGTTGGCGTTGATTTCAACGGAGACTAGAGAAGTTTGTCTGCCTACCTAGACGCATGAAACATTATAGGGTTGAATGATCGCACTCACCCACGAGTCTGTGTATGTCGTGCTTAGGAAAGCGCTATCTTGCAGGATTCAGTATCTTCGTTGGCGTTGATTTCAACGGAGACTAGAGAAGTTTGTCTGCCTACCTAGACGCATGAAACATTATAGGGTTGAATGATCGCACTCACCCACGAGTCTGTGTATGTCGTGCTTAGGAAAGCGCTATCTTGCAGGATTCAGTATCTTCGTTGGCGTTGATTTCAACGGAGACTAGAGAAGTTTGTCTGCCTACCTAGACGCATGAAACATTATAGGGTTGAATGATCGCACTCACCCGCGAGTCTGTGTATGTCGTGCTTAGGAAAGCGCTATCTTGCAGGATTCAGTATCTTCGTTGGCGTTGATTTCAACGGAGACTAGAGAAGTTTGTCTGCCTACCTAGACGCATGAAACATTATAGGGTTGAATGATCGCACTCACCCACGAGTCTGTGTATGTCGTGCTTAGGAAAGCGCTATCTTGCAGGATTCAGTATCTTCGTTGGCGTTGATTTCAACGGAGACTAGAGAAGTTTGTCTGCCTACCTAGACGCATGAAACATTATAGGGTTGAATGATCGCACTCACCCACGAGTCTGTGTATGTCGTGCTTAGGAAAGCGCTATCTTGCAGGATTCAGTATCTTCGTTGGCGTTGATTTCAACGGAGACTAGAGAAGTTTGTCTGCCTACCTAGACGCATGAAACATTATAGGGTTGAATGATCGCACTCACCCACGAGTCTGTGTATGTCGTGCTTAGGAAAGCGCTATCTTGCAGGATTCAGTATCTTCGTTGGCGTTGATTTCAACGGAGACTAGAGAAGTTTGTCTGCCTACCTAGACGCATGAAACATTATAGGGTTGAATGATCGCACTCACCCACGAGTCTGTGTATGTCGTGCTTAGGAAAGCGCTATCTTGCAGGATTCAGTATCTTCGTTGGCGTTGATTTCAACGGAGACTAGAGAAGTTTGTCTGCCTACCTAGACGCATGAAACATTATAGGGTTGAATGATCGCACTCACCCACGAGTCTGTGTATGTCGTGCTTAGGAAAGCGCTATCTTGCAGGATTCAGTATCTTCGTTGGCGTTGATTTCAACGGAGACTAGAGAAGTTTGTCTGCCTACCTAGACGCATGAAACATTATAGGGTTGAATGATCGCACTCACCCACGAGTCTGTGTATGTCGTGCTTAGGAAAGCGCTATCTTGCAGGATTCAGTATCTTCGTTGGCGTTGATTTCAACGGAGACTAGAGAAGTTTGTCTGCCTACCTAGACGCATGAAACATTATAGGGTTGAATGATCGCACTCACCCACGAGTCTGTGTATGTCGTGCTTAGGAAAGCGCTATCTTGCAGGATTCAGTATCTTCGTTGGCGTTGATTTCAACGGAGACTAGAGAAGTTTGTCTGCCTACCTAGACGCATGAAACATTATAGGGTTGAATGATCGCACTCACCCACGAGTCTGTGTATGTCGTGCTTAGGAAAGCGCTATCTTGCAGGATTCAGTATCTTCGTTGGCGTTGATTTCAACGGAGACTAGAGAAGTTTGTCTGCCTACCTAGAAGCATGAAACATTATAGGGTTGAATGATCGCACTCACCCACGAGTCTGTGTATGTCGTGCTTAGGAAAGCGCTATCTTGCAGGATTCAGTATCTTCGTTGGCGTTGATTTCAACGGAGACTAGAGAAGTTTGTCTGCCTACCTAGACGCATGAAACATTATAGGGTTGAATGATCGCACTCACCCACGAGTCTGTGTATGTCGTGCTTAGGAAAGCGCTATCTTGCAGGATTCAGTATCTTCGTTGGCGTTGATTTCAACGGAGACTAGAGAAGTTTGTCTGCCTACCTAGACGCATGAAACATTATAGGGTTGAATGATCGCACTCACCCACGAGTCTGTGTATGTCGTGCTTAGGAAAGCGCTATCTTGCAGGATTCAGTATCTTCGTTGGCGTTGATTTCAACGGAGACTAGAGAAGTTTGTCTGCCTACCTAGAAGCATGAAACATTATAGGGTTGAATGATCGCACTCACCCACGAGTCTGTGTATGTCGTGCTTAGGAAAGCGCTATCTTGCAGGATTCAGTATCTTCGTTGGCGTTGATTTCAACGGAGACTAGAGAAGTTTGTCTGCCTACCTAGACGCATGAAACATTATAGGGTTGAATGATCGCACTCACCCACGAGTCTGTGTATGTCGTGCTTAGAAAAGCGCTATCTTGCAGGATTCAGTATCTTCGTTGGCGTTGATTTCAACGGAGACTAGAGAAGTTTGTCTGCCTACCTAGACGCATGAAACATTATAGGGTTGAATGATCGCACTCACCCACGAGTCTGTGTATGTCGTGCTTAGGAAAGCGCTATCTTGCAGGATTCAGTATCTTCGTTGGCGTTGATTTCAACGGAGACTAGAGAAGTTTGTCTGCCTACCTAGACGCATGAAACATTATAGGGTTGAATGATCGCACTCACCCGCGAGTCTGTGTATGTCGTGCTTAGAAAAGCGCTATCTTGCAGGATTCAGTATCTTCGTTGGCGTTGATTTCAACGGAGACTAGAGAAGTTTGTCTGCCTACCTAGACGCATGAAACATTATAGGGTTGAATGATCGCACTCACCCACGAGTCTGTGTATGTCGTGCTTAGGAAAGCGCTATCTTGCAGGATTCAGTATCTTCGTTGGCGTTGATTTCAACGGAGACTAGAGAAGTTTGTCTGCCTACCTAGACGCATGAAACATTATAGGGTTGAATGATCGCACTCACCCACGAGTCTGTGTATGTCGTGCTTAGGAAAGCGCTATCTTGCAGGATTCAGTATCTTCGTTGGCGTTGATTTCAACGGAGACTAGAGAAGTTTGTCTGCCTACCTAGACGCATGAAACATTATAGGGTTGAATGATCGCACTCACCCACGAGTCTGTGTATGTCGTGCTTAGGAAAGCGCTATCTTGCAGGATTCAGTATCTTCGTTGGCGTTGATTTCAACGGAGACTAGAGAAGTTTGTCTGCCTACCTAGACGCATGAAACATTATAGGGTTGAATGATCGCACTCACCCACGAGTCTGTGTATGTCGTGCTTAGGAAAGCGCTATCTTGCAGGATTCAGTATCTTCGTTGGCGTTGATTTCAACGGAGACTAGAGAAGTTTGTCTGCCTACCTAGACGCATGAAACATTATAGGGTTGAATGATCGCACTCACCCACGAGTCTGTGTATGTCGTGCTTAGGAAAGCGCTATCTTGCAGGATTCAGTATCTTCGTTGGCGTTGATTTCAACGGAGACTAGAGAAGTTTGTCTGCCTACCTAGAAGCATGAAACATTATAGGATTGAATGATCGCACTCACCCGCGAGTCTGTGTATGTCGTGCTTAGAAAAGCGCTATCTTGCAGGATTCAGTATCTTCGTTGGCGTTGATTCCAAGAAAATCGCCCGTGCCACGAAACTCAAGCTATTCTGCAACGAAGACGGAAGAACTTCATCTGCCCATAGCGCAGTAGAAAACACTGTCCTGCAGGATTGAGTTGATCGTTAAAGTTGACCATTGTCCATGGAGCTCCGCGTGCAACAGCTCGTTTGTGATGGAGACGAAAACCTGAACTATGTTCTGTTTCAGCACAGCCATATTTTATCGTCACATGTCGCCATTTGGCAGCTACAACAAGCCCGCTTGCCGTGGGGGTACTGGCCACCCCACACAGGCAGGGCACACGGAGCGATTACGTTAGTAATCAACACAGAGTGGTAGGCTATGTTAACTGGGCGCTGTTCTGATTAGCGTGTTCTGTGTTCCAGATCGTGCATGCATGTCTGCTAATGGTTCAGTTTTGTGAATATCAGTTCAACAAGGCACCAGTTTTTGATTTCCCCTTTCCGTAGACTACAATTTTCTTTTAACTCAATTCCTACCGAGTAAATTTGGGGTTGTGCACCAGTGGCTTCACCAGAAACATTATAATTAATTCTGCATCTGTCTGCATGGATTTAAATTTGGCTCAATGGGAGTGCACTTTGATTTTATTCGTGTTTTGCTGCAGTAAGAGCCGTTAAGGAACCGTACATCTTGCCTGATTTGTGCATAGATGGTCAAAACCCAAAAAGAGTAAAACACGTGGAATACTCGTGCGCGGTACGGAATTTGTTAATGTGTGGTTGGCCATATTTTACAACATTGAGTGAATAAATTCATTTGATTTTGACACACACACACACACACACACACACACACACACACACACACACACACACGTACACGGCATGCAAGCACGCAAGCAGGCACGCATGCACGCACACTAACCTGCATGAAAATCTACACCCATATGGAACTGTCCAGACCACCGTTCCACCATAGGTGCGGACACTACACTACACTACACTACACTACACTACACGACACTACACTACACTACACTACACGTCACTACACTACACGTCACGTCACGTCACGTCACGTCACTACACGTCACGTCACTACACGTCACTACACTACACGTCACTACACTACACTCCACTACACTGATTATCCCGAATTCATCAAACTTCCCTACAGAGAATATCGCCCATGTCCACGTTCCGAAACAGTAGGGATTGGCCAACCGAGCTTGGCATTACTCACACACAGAGTCAACCGAGATTAGGGGCCAGTCATTATTTACGCACGTTTGGCGCAGTGCTTGTTGGCTGCACGCAACCCGATAGCCTATCGCCGTAAGCAGGGGTCTTTAGGTTCTATTGTGTTTCCAGATCTAACAGGCAATACTAGGTAGTGGCAGGTATTGAGCTGATCTCTGTTTTAGCCTGTGCGGATATACATACTTAGCGGTATTTCAGCTAGAGTAGAAAAGAGCGTTGAAGTTGCCATTGCCATTTGGTGATTGAGTAACTGCATTGGCGCTGCTTGAAAAGTGAAGGTACTGTCGTCGAATCGGAAGAACTATAATGATAAGCTTTGGATAGAGATAGACAAATTGTAGTAGAATATGACAAACTGAGTAACGACTGAAGTCAGATTATGTTAGAATTTCAGGCTAGATTTGTCTGTTTGTCACACACACACACACACACACACACACACACACACACACACACACACACACACACACACACACAGAGTCACACACACACAGAGTCACACACACACACACACAAGTACGCACGCAGACAACGACGCTTGATTTTTTTTTGCTGGCTCTGTCTGTCTCTCCCTCCCTCTCTCTCTCTCTCTCTCTCTCTCTCTCTCTCACACACACACATACACACACACACACACACACACACACACACACACACACACACACACACACACACACACACTTGACAATGACAATGACGCTTAACTTTTGAACGGTTGAAATTTGTGGCACACGTGCCAGTGTACAATGAATATAACCAAATACAGGGACAAAAACATCCGTGAAACGTTCCAACAGCTCCAGCAGTTGAAGAAAATAATTGCCTTTCTATCCCAGCAACAGAAAGATGAGATATTGCCAACAGTCAGCTTCCATTCCCATTTGTCAAGCAGCCAATCGATAATACCGTTTCTTTTCAGATTAATTCTATTGGCTTACAGGGGTCAGGCGAATGTGCGATAAAGCTTGTTGCTCATATCACCGGACCGTCTTCCGGTTTAAGGTGCTGTTTACCTAGGCTTGGCGGTGAAAGTAAAAATAATCTGATATTAAGTTTAATGGCTGTAATAATAGGTACAAGCAGTTGTTTCTGTGCAGCAGCAAAATGGTAACTGATGATACACGTTGCTTCATGCTATGCCGTTTGTCATATTTGTTCGTTTTTTTGTATCGGTTTTTGTGAACTGTATTGTATGCTGTCTTTGTCTCTCACGATGATTGTTGTTGTTGTTGTTCTTCTTCTTCTTCTTCCTCCTCCTCCTCCTCCTCTTCTCTTCCTTCATCCTCTTCTTCTTCTCCTTCTTCTTCTCCTTCACCTTCACCTTCTGCTCCTTCTTCTTCTCCTCCTTCACCTTAATAATAATGTGTATTTCAGGGACGCCCTCCCTCCCGCGGGAGCTCAGGGCGCCTTACAGTCAACACGCATTCACTCACACAGAAACGGAAACACACGCAACATTCCTTCACACATACAGTTAACTACAAACACATAATGTGCAGCATCATACACGGTGTCCGCTGCCCCCGGCACACACACACACACACACACACACACACACACACACACACACACACACACACACACACACACACGACCAGCAAGATGATGATGTGACGACAGCTATTGGTATGGGGCAGTGAAGAGATGGGTTTTCAGATTTTGCTTGAAGGATGGTTTTGTGTCTGCATATCTGATTGATGCTGGGAGATCATTCCAGCAAGTCGGACCCTTCACCTTCTTCTCCTCCTTCACGTTCACCTTCCCATTCTTCTTTGTTGTTGCACTTGTTGCTTATTCTGATCATCTTGTTGCATTTTTTCCCAAACAACTATTACATTAACCAGTTTCAGAAGTGCTGATCGCGAAATGACTTCTTGACTGAACCGAGAGAAATGGAGTAAAAAGTTAGACCTGGACCGGCAGACAATACTCTTTTGGATGTATGTTTGGCGTTGGGTCCCCGCTGGCCCGGCTGCTACTCACGGACATGAAGAGAAGGGACAAGGCATACGGTAAACTGCTCAGTGACGCATTGGAAAAATATGAATGTTTGTTTGGCAAGACTGTAGTATATCCAGTGTTGTAACGCTTACTGCTCGACATTTTACAAGGAAGACAACTCGACATTTGAGGCAGCTTAACACTAAAGGCAGCAATGTGTGGATAGTTTCCCCTTGTCCTTTGGAGGTCTTGCCGACCTTCGTGGACCTAAGTGCATCCATGTTTGTTACTGGTGTGTGTCTGTGCGAGTGTGTGTGTTTTCGTCGCGTGAATTTTCACGTTTTTCTTCATTTACAGATTTGCGTCTCCAACCGGGGTCCAGAGTAAAATTTTGCACAGACGATTGTCACAATCAGCAGGGAGGAGAACTCAACTCACGGACATTCAGACAACCAGACGGACAAATTCACGTTAACCCACAAAGTCCAGAAATACGAATGCTTTTAATACCAGTCTTATCAAAAAAAAAAAAAAAAAAAAAAAAAAAAGGGAAAGATCTTTGCGCAGTTCAGACAATACTCCAGGAAACATGATCTGAAAATCTGCAGATTCAATAAGAGTAAGAAGTGTATCACAAAAGTCTTCAAAAATATAATCGGAAAAGACATTATCAGCATCGTAAATGACGAGTGTCCAAACTAGACAATACACATCATTATCAAAACTGGATAAAGCAAAAGGGATCAATTGCAGCAATGGTGTGTTTCACACTCTATTGAGACGTTAAGTCAGAAGGAGTTGCACGTTTCATCGTAAGTCACAAAGTATATCTATCCCGATTTTTTTTCCACATTGTAGCGTATTACTTCGAAAACAGATATAATTATATAGGAATACTTTGTCTGCAGAAAATATTCCACAAACGCATTTCTCAAAAAAAAAAAAAGAAAAAAAAAAAAAGAAAGAAAGACAGAAAGAAAGACAGAAAGAACGCGACAGTGAACTATTTTCACTTCCAAAAAGCGTGTCAAAAAAGCAAAGTACAATATATTGCTCAGGAAAAAATGAGACAAATCCAGGAATACTTTCTCTCCGGAAAATATTCAACATAGCATCTCGCAAAAAGAACATAATACTGAAAAATGGATCTTCAACAAATGGAAGTCTACACAAAAAAAGGAGAAAAAGTATTTTCTCTGCAGAAAATATGACAAAAAAGAAAGCAAACGCGGGCACACAAGCAAAGTCATTTGCTGTTAGTATTGCCCATACGGAAAATACATGATGATCATAGCACCAGCACAAATGTAAATGAATACCAACACTACAAAAATGACACAAAAAAAAAAACAAACAACATCAGACAAATGCTCCCTCTGCACGGAATTTTATCTTATCAATAATAAATGAAATGCATTTTTATATGTATGTTTGAACAGTTTGCCTGCAGGAAAAAAGTCACTGCAGAACAAAAATTAGACAAACAACAAACAAAACCAAAGCTCAGAACACAAAACTCTTCAAAATGGACGAAATCCAACATTTGCACGTCGTCTGTTTATGAGGTCAAGCCTGGATCAGACCAAAGTCCCCATTCATTGTCACTGTAGCGGAAATTACGACACAACCGGAACTGACATCGTCTTGGTGTCGTCTGAAGAGAGTTCCAAAAGACCCGGATGATTGTTCAGGAACGGATCCATGCTCACTCCGCCACAGGCGCCGGTGTCGGAATGTTTCTGGCGAGCCCCCTGGGAAACGAACAAAAGTTTTAACACTTTCGGCCCTGCCACTGTATCACCTACGGTCTCGCAGACCCGAACAATAATATGCATGTGACCGACGCTCATACGCTCTGCACAGTGGAAGATTCCCCTATAGGATGGATCCAATACTTCTTGAGAAATAGGGTTTTGTATGCAAGAGCCCAGCTTTAGATCTAGCACATTTGGAAAAACTCCCAGGCAGAGAGCGTTATCACTATTAAGATTCCTTCATGGCTGAAAGGGTTAAGAGAGAAAGATTACGTATACACACCTATGTACAATTATGGTGTGGGGTAGTTGGCCAACCGGACATACTACTCAATACATTTTCAACATTGCTCATTACGTTTTCAAAGATATAAGGCTTGAACTCGTCAAACGGTTTGCGGGTTGCTAATTTCACATGTATGCGTCCAACGGAACCTATGAAAACAGACTCTACTTTCCAAGTCTCTGTAACATATATAACCATTCAAAACACGACGTAAAATTAAAGATTGTAGTGTAATTGTATGGCTTTGTGTCAGCAGCGATCCGACTGATAGGCATTTCTTTTGTGGGAAAAGTCACCCTATCACCACCACATTTGACACGGAACACAATAGGCATATTCAGTAGGACTTCGTAAGGAGGACTTCGCTGAGCAGCGTAACCCATTTACATGTAAATTAGGCACGTTCGGGGCACCCTTAGCTAATCGCAGCGCGTTATCCGCTCGCGGCCTCCGCCGTGCGAGCCTAATTTACATGTAAATGGGTTTCGCTGCTCAGCGAAGTCTTCCTTACAAAGTCCTACAAAACACGCCTACTACCGACACCACTTTGCTCTGTACAGAGTACCAAATTTTCGGTCACACGCGGAGGTATGGATACATAATTATCCTACCCTGTACGAGACGTTGCGTGCAGTCTGAAAACCTCACCTGGTACTTGGAGGCGGCTGCTCGCAGCAGCATCTTGGCCAGCAGCCTGACGGAGGGGATGAGGTCCTGGTCAGTGTACTTGGTGTAGAAGGCCAGAGCCAGGGTCCACGTGTCCTGCTCGTCAGTCTGGTACACCTTGCGCGCCACGTACAGGGCGCTAGCGGCCAGCACAGAGGGCGCCACCGGCACAAAGAGCACGCTGGGAAGACTGAGGTCGATCAGGTATAGCGCTAGTTGTTCCACCTGCTCGCCAAACAAAAGAATTATGAGTACGTATTCAGCAGCAGTGTAAACGCCAGTGTCTAGTACCTGGCTCATCCGGGCAGATCGTCGAGGGTTCTCTCCATGTACGTCGGCTTCCTCCCCCCCCCCCCCCCTTTTCATGGTGCCCCTCTCCTGTAATCCAGGATGTGACTTCCCCGATCACTCATGGGTTAGCCATAACTACTTCCCCCTCTGCTTTGGAAATGTTCAGCCAGTGCAGGATTTAATACAGTAGTGCTGAATGGACGATTCCTCTCCTGTCAATCAAAGGGTCGAGCCCTCAGAATTCAGCCAGTCACATCCAGCGGCATTATTAGCAAGCATTATTAGCACATCGCTTAGCATGGTCTGGCAAACTTTTTGCCAGACATGACAACGAGGGCAGCGCGTTTGTTTGGGGGGGTTTAACGTCCTTTTCCACCACATGCGGGTGATATTAAAGACGGGGTAACGATGAAAAAGCCAGCACAAATATTTGGCCCCAGCCGGGATACGAACTCACGACCCGAGCATTAGAAGTCCAACGCTCTACCGTTCGACCACCCCGGCTCCCCACGAGGGCAGCGCAATCATGTTTGATATGACTGAAACAGAGCGAAAGCAATAAGTCCATTGACGACATTTGAGGACAAAAGACCAATACGTCAATCTATTTTATCTTGAAAAGCCCCTTTTCCCATGCAAATGACGTTCATGGACGTACTGTATTTTGCCAATACACGGCAGTGTAATGGGGCGGGGCTTTGGCCTCAGGGCTGTCCGAGTGGAGTCGTCTATTGCGAATTCTTGAATAGCTGAGCTAACCCATCGCACCACGTGATCGTAATATTTCCTGTCAGGTGTGGGAGAGAATGCCGCTAAGCCGGCTTTAACTGGGCACTGCGGAGCCCCACAGTGCGCCTCCACAGTTGTGACACAGTTGTGATTTGGGGGGTTTCCGCCACTGTGGCGTCATCACAGCAACCTGGATTTCAAATAGCCACAACTGTGACTGTGGTTTCCACAACAGATTCCGACTGGCTCTACTACGTCACTCAGCGCGCAAACATGGCGGACAATGCATCTTCAATCGGTTTGTCAAGTTTCAAGTTGTGATTAGTAGAGACACCGAGCGGAAAAGACTGTGATGTGCACATGTGTTTCGCGCGCTGTGCCCAGTTAAGTGCAGGCTTAAGCTTCAGTTCGCTTTGGGTCAAGCTTTTGGGTTGAGACTATTATCTTCACTGCTTCACTCACCCTGGGGTCATGGGCGTGTACCCGGATGTACCTGTCGAGAAAGAACTGCGGCACGGGGAGGGAGACGTCGAACTTGAGTTCACGCAGAATGTCTTTCTCCATCGCCAGAACCTCCTCAGCCATGTAGGTGCCGGCCGTCAGCGCGCACAGGGTCCCGCTCTGCACACACAGATATTACAGCCAATAAACTTGCTATCGGAATATTTTTCACTTCCACCGCCAAGCTTAGGCAAACGACACCCGAAGGGAGCCTGGTGACATAAACAACAAACTTTGACGCACATTCGCCGAACCCCCGTAAGCCAATAGAAATAATCTGAAAAGAAATAATGTTATCGATTGGCTGCTTGACACGGGTTTTA
The DNA here is from genome assembly GCA_018292915.2 of Batillaria attramentaria. Classification (NCBI taxonomy): domain Eukaryota; kingdom Metazoa; phylum Mollusca; class Gastropoda; family Batillariidae; genus Batillaria; species Batillaria attramentaria. Next base: position 449,823 of record JACVVK020000113.1, on the reverse strand, counting down.
TGCTCGTTTTCTGGGGATGTGGGAAGTGACGTAAGGGTGTTTGGGGTGGGGAGGAAAGAAAGAAACGACAAAAACAAAAGCAGTCGAGCTCTTAGTCTTACCGCACTTCCCCTTAAAAGCAACAAAAGCAAGAAAATACAGCAAAACAAGAAGAAAAATAGGGAAAAAAAACAGAAGCAAAAAACAAACAGGATGATTAAAAAAGCAAAAACAAAAACAAAAGAACTACCACCAGCAATAAACAGGCAACAACAAAATAAAAGAAAAAAGAAAACAAACAAACAAACAAACAAACAAACCAACCAAAAAGAAAAATAGTAACAACAAGAAAAAGATAAGTGATTAAATCAAGGACCCATTGGACAGTCAAAGTTTTTGGAAGAGTTCATCCCCGGAGCCATGGTCCCGTAGAGCGACTTACCACTGGCGGGAATCGCTCAATAAACTTGGCGCCAATGAGGATCCCAGTGATGCCGACCAGCTGAAGTTTGGGGAGGGGCACCTCGGCACGCGCCAGATACTGGTCGATTATCTTCACGGCCAGTTGTAACGTCTCGTCCTCCATCTGCTCGTGCGTCTGCAACAACGCAAAGTCATTGATGACGTCACTTGTCATGATGATGCTAAGTTCAGGACTGAAGGACGACGACGACAAAAAAAAAAAAAAAAAAAAAAATGAAATGTGGGTAAGTTAGGTGTGTGAGTACACAAGACTTTCATTTGTGTGTGTGAAGTTAAGTTTTTCAAAGTTATGTGAGTACACAAGACGTGTGTGTGTGTGTGTGTGTGTGTGTGTGTGTGTGTGTGTGTGTGTGTGTGTGTGTGTGTGTGTGTGTGTGTGTGTGTGTGTGTGTGTGTGTGTGTGTGAGAGAGAGAGAGAGAGAGAAAGTTTTATGAGTGTGCGAGTGTTTGTGAGTGGTTTTATATTTTAAGAGCGTGAGTGCTTTGGGCTTATACGGATGTGTGTGTCTATGGGTGTGTGTGCACTTGTGTGCGTAACTGACGCTTCTGTTAATTTTATTTATTCTTATTATGACATTATTATTTTTATGGTGGCCTATAATTTTCCATCTGAGATTAAAAAAGAAATTTGAGTTCTGAATTTTGAATTTGAATATATAAAGTTAAGCGTACGTGAATGAACCAACTGTGTGATCGAAGACAAACAAAGAAACAAACAAACAACAATTTATAAAAACACAAAAACGCACACTTACCTGAACCTGAATCAGCCAGTCCATCAAAATGGCGCGCATCTGTGGCGTCACTTCCGGGTTCTTGGCCAAGTAGTCACAAGGCAGCACCAGCTGGCTCTCGCGCGCCTTAGGAGAAAAGAGTATATTTTACACCAACCATTACGATGGTGTACAAAATGTCACAAAAAGTCAAGTACCACTTTGTCAATCCACGAGGACCCTACTTTCAACACCCACCACAAGGGGTGAGCGGTGGTCTAACAGGTAGCGCGTCGGATTCAGCCGCTGCGCAACTGAACGGCCGTCATCAATGTCCTGGCGATGAAGCGTGGGTTCGAGCCCAGGTCGAGCTTGTGATATGTGATACAGTCGAATTTGCCAAGGCGGTCACCTGTATAAGCCAAACCACTGTCTAAGCTGGTCACCCCAGAGGATCCCCTGACACACTAGCTGTTGACATGACACCCTGGATAACCCGGTCACCCTGTCTAAGGTGGTCAGTTTGACCCAGTCCCTTGGGTGACCGCCTTACACAGGTTTGACTGTACCGGTTTTTCCTGGCTGCCGGACTGCTCATCGGGGGTTTCTCTCCGGATTATCCGGCTTTCCTCCCCCAGCAAAATTGTAAAAAAAATATAGGATAGGTATTGGGTGGCGCTGCACCGCGGCGACGCGCTTCCCCGGGGGAGGCAGCCCCAATTTCCCGAAAGGGATAATAAAGTAGTTTAAACAAATTGATGACAGTTCACTAGCGTACCTGCAGGCGAAAGGACACAAACTGAACATTGGGTCAAGTGCAGTTTTTCTTTTCTTGGGAGTGTGCTAGTGTGTAGTGATTTTTGTTGTCACAGAAAAGCGTGATTTTCGTGATATTTTGGTATTTGGTTGGGCAAGGTGCATGCCAGACGGTTGCAAGAGCAGGCAAGCTGCTAGTGAAGATGAAAGTTTTGGTTTTTTTTGCGCTCAAGAGGCCAAGGTGACACGAGTGGATTTAGGTGAAGTAGCTTTCTGGTCCAAACGGAAGGACTAGCATTGCTCCTGTGACACCTGAGCGGAAGGGAGACATTAAACAACAACAACAACAACCTCCTGCCAGGTACCTACGCTTGAATGGTCTGTGCGTGGTAATTTTTGTTTCTAGACTAAATCATTTTTTAAGGGTGACTATGATGCCTGAGGCCAGTAGGGAATATACAGGTATTTTGAGACCTCGTGTATTTGTGTTCTCTGACCTGCATGTAGTTGATGATGTCTTGCGCGTATTCCGGCGCGAAGAGCGGGTCAAAGTGGTCGTCGATGTTGGTGACGTTGTTGGGCACGCGAGTCAACATGGCCCGGATCGCCATCGCTGGGTTGTCCACGTCCATCGGCTCTTCTGCACAAAACACGCATATCCGGGAAGCTTTTAACACGCGAAGTGCCAGTGTCGCATTTTTGCGAAGTTAAGATCACCATTCTGAAGAATCAGTTTGAAGAATCCTACAGCCCCCAAACTGCCGAAATACGAAGGTTTGAATGACTGAAGGCAGAATGCCCGTTGCGCATGGGAAATCGGGCTTTGTTTCGCCAATACCAGCCAAAATCAGATGATGAGCTGATGTTGACCTATTTTAATGGCGATTCGTTTGGCGAGCAGTCTCGGAGGCAGCGGTCAGGCGGTGGAGTGAAATTAAAGTACGTTAGGTTTCAGTTCAAGATGACATCGGCGAGCCGGGGGTGGCCGAATGGTAGAGCGTTGGACTTCTAATGCTCGGGTCGTGGGTTCGTATCCCGGCTGGGGCCAGATATTTGTGCTGGCTTTTCATCGTTGCCCCATCTTTGATATCACCCGTACCCCCCCCCCCCAAAAAAAAAAAAACAAAAAACAAAAAAACAAACAAAAAAAAACAAACAAACAAAACAAAAAATCCCACACCCACCCCAAGATGACATCTGAGCTCGGGAAAACTGATTTTTTTTTTTTTAGTGAGGACGCTGTTGCACAACCACAAATATACTTGGTAGGAATTGCGTTAAATCACACACCAGAAAGCATAGTCTAGTTCTCAGCTGAGTGAGGAACTCACCGCGTGCTGTATCTGGAACTGGAACTGGTTCAGGAACACTGACCTTGAAGCCTCCCTTCTTCTTACGGCCAGTAGCGTCTGTAAAAACAACAGTGGGGAAAAGTCAGGACTGTTGTCTGTAAAACTAAAATGACAAAAGATTAATAACAAAAAAAAAATCTGCAATGCAAACGTACAGAAAAAAATCACTGTTATGCAAAAATTTACATGTGTGTGGGTGTGTGTCAGTGTGTGCGTGCGTGCGTGTGTGCCTCGAAATGCTTTCTTGAATGTCAATTTTGTTTTTACCTCCTACTGTAATGGCGCCTGGAACTTCTAATGAGGGACAGGCGTCACATCTACATGAATTATTATTATTATTATGTAATTTTTCAACAAAACGAAAGAAAAGAAAAGAAAAGAAAAAACATCAATTACATGGCGTAGACTTAGGTTTGGGTTTGTTCCCCTTGAGACGAGGCAAGCGTGTTGGGTTCCCTCCCGTCGATGCAAAACGTCCATGTCTCACTTCCTCACCCGTGGCAAATGTCACTTGTTTCTGAAATGCCAGTTGTGAAAACAGTTATTAATTATTATACGTACACTAACATGCTGAATCATCTTCCATCTCATGGTATTCTCAAAGGGCGCGTCCACACTGTAACTGAGCCATGAACCGAGCTTGTGACCGAACCGAACCGAAACGGACCGAACCGAACCGCGCCAGGCCCATTTTCATGCGCTTACACTGCAGTTTTGTTGAAGGTGCGCTGACCTGTTACGTAATGTTGTGCCTACACAAAGCGAGCCTGGTTCACATGCGTATGATTGTACTACCAGGTTCAGTTCCTGGCCCGGGTGAACATTTTCTAGTGTAAACGTGCTTACCGTCCGCTTCTAAGCGTGCCTTGTTCGCTTATTTGGTTCAGTGTAAACGCGCCCCAAGATCACCGAGCTTCACGAAAGGCAAATATCGTTTTGCACCGGGCGTAAGGACACAAACAGACCGTGAGCCTGTATACGCCTTTAACGCATTCGAAACGGGAGACTTCGAGCAAAGGTTCGGCCACGCATCGCCCACGGCTCATCAAAATTGAATTCTCCACCAATGTTTCATTTAGTACATAAATCAATTGATTTGTCATGGGTGTGTGCCTTCAATGAATCTCGCTAGAGAGGTTTGTCTACATGTAGTCAGTGTACTGCCATTTCCTTGGGGCAGGCTCAGGCAAGAGAACGGGTGGGGGTGAGTTTAACGTCCTTTTCCACCATGTATGGGTGATATCAAAGACGGAGGCATGAGCAGTGTTAACTGTTAAAGCCCCCAAATCGCAGTTTTACTTGAAATCTTCAATTCAGCAGCCCCTTCAAGCCACTATTATGCAACGTGCGCAGAATCTCGGGAAGGCCTACACCTTGCGTAATAGTGGTTTGTAATAGTGGTTCCTACTGGTGTGCAGTGGCTTGTTCTTTTTACCCAGTCTTATCACATAGCGGGCTTGGGCTCTTAAGAGTTAAGACGGCGGCAGCCCCAGTCACTGACAACAGAGTGAAAGGGGACGTTCCTAGAGGATCAGTTCTGACGACATTAACCTGTTTTTCCGGCGCCGAGGTAGGTTTGGCGGGGTTGTTTAACTCCTGAGGGCGACGAGCCACCTTCCCGGCACGCACTGGGTCTTGGGGCAAGTTGGAGATGTCTGGTAGCAAGATGTCACGTGACATGCGGCGCTTGGTCGGAGGAAGTCTGCGACTCGCCATGTTGACTGCCTCGATCTGGGCCATGACTGAAACAGTAGTGATGATGTGTAAATGACGTTTATGAATTTAAAAAAAAAACCTCTGCTATTCTGACAACAATGCATTTCTTTGAAACGAGTCAAAACAACTCAAGCTTGTAAGTTGTCATCGAAATTCGAAAATACGACCTCCATCTACACCCTTCTCATCCACACATACATCCACAACATTTTCTTTGAAAATTTACGAATACGAAATGTATGAGACAAGGAAAAAATGTTCTGCCTACTCGTACCTTTTCACTAGAGAGAGAGAGCGGGGAGAGAGAGAGAGGGGGGGGGGGGGAGAGAGAAGACGACAGTAAACTCAATATACCTTTCCTCTCGATGATCTTTCGGCGAGTTTCAAACAGAAGGTTAGATCGCAGAAGAAATGACACCGCGCTGTCATCGACAGCAGTGAAAACACAACTGACCACTCGCCTTTGCTGGTCAGCGAAACTCCAATCGAGCTGTGTTCACGTAAGAGGCGAACAACTCGAAATCTTGCTCAGTGGCCATGTTTTCGGAGACATGTTGCACGTGCGAACACACAAACTCACCCCCAGCTGTCTTCGTGACAAAGCCGGGTGACCGAAGCAGACGGAAAGAGTTTGGATTCACTGAGGGTAAGAAAGTGTGAGGTGAATTCATAGTCACACCATAAAAGTTGATGGATGGGTGGGGGGGGGGGGTGAGGATCAGTGTGGATGAGGGGTGCGGGGTGAGGGGTGCGGGGTGTGGGGGATAAGCTTGTTTATCGTCTGCCAAATCTTGGGGTTTGTGGGTTGGGCGGTGGAAGGAATTCAATTTTCATGTGCATAGAATATGATAGAGCGGCGGTACGTGTGTGTGTGTGTGTGTGTGTGTGTGTGTGTGTGTGTGTGTGTGTGTGTGTGTGTGTGTGTGTCTCTCTCTCTCTCTCTCTCTCTCTCTGCAGGACAGCCTGTAACTGACTGAGATAGGCAGCAATGCCTAAATGCTCTGTCCTGAATGAAAACGTTTCATCATCATCATCATCATCATCATCATCATCGTCTCTCTCTCTCTCTCTCTCTCTCTCTCTCTCTTTGCCGGCCTGCCTGCCTGCCTGCCTGTCTGCCTGCCTGCCTGTCTGTCTGTCTGTCTGCCTGCCTGCCTGCCTGCCTGCCTGTCTGTCTGTCTGCCTGTCTGTCTGTCTGTCTCTCTCTCTCTCTGTGTTAGATTCAAAAAGGCAATAAATGGCATAATGATCAAACGGTCAAACGAGAGAGAGAGAGAGAGAGAGAGATATCCGCGGTTTACTTTGACACATTTCGTCTCACAACCACCAGCACCTGCACCTCTTCACTTTCATGCAAACATACCTTGCACTTTCTCCATGCCAACACACATGTCGTCATGTACAGAAACGAAATGAAGGCTAATGTTTCCATCAAGCCGCTTCAAAGAGCTCTGAGATGGCGCTGGAATGTCCGAAAACTTACCAGCCATGTCTACGTTGAAAGATCAAAAGGGTTTGTAGCAGCCTCTTGATGAGATCTTGTCACAGTCAGCCGGGACCACACGCAACAGTTTTGGAAGGGTGGGTGGGTATTTGGGAGTTTAACGTCCTTTTCCACCACTTTAAGGGTGATCTGATATCAAAGACGGGGCAACGAGGAAAACGAAAACGAAAAACATTTTGTTTTTGTTCCCGCTTGGGATTCCAACACATGACCCGAGCAGGTACTAGGTTAGCTATCCCCGCGTTTCCGCAGAGTCAAAATCTTTTCAAAACTGGTGGTCACCGTTTTCAGCCCCCCCCCCCCCCCCCACACACACACTTCTTCTGTTAAAAACAGAGCTTTACGATGAAAAATGCCAAAGCCCTGTCTTTCCTTCCGGGTGCCAGTACAATAGAACTTGACACTCATGTCAGTCAAAGGGGGCGAACCTCGAGAATTCAGCCAATCGCGTGCCGGCCGCGGCATAATGAGCATTACACGTGACATGGTCTGGCAAACTTTCTCGCCAGACTGACACTGCAAAGAGGGAAGCACGTGCAAGGTCGATATGGCTGAAAACATGGGAAGAAGGCACTAAGTCCATCGACGTCATTTGAGGAAAAAGACTTACGTCAGTCTCTTTCATCTTGGAATCACTCCTTTTCCCGGGAAATGACGTCATGGAATTACTGTGTTTTGCTGTTACACGGCAGAGTGAAGTGGCAGGGCTTTGGCCTAACGGCTTGCCGAGTCGAGTCGTGTATTGAGGCGGAAGAGCGTTGGACTGTGTATCCTCGGGTCGTGAGTTCCAGTCTCAGCCTGGAGCCATGTGTATATTCGAGTCCTGTTCTGGGTTCTTGCTCATAACCTCCTCCTTGACATCAGCGTATTGGAAAAGGGATCCTTCCAACAAATCAACTCACAAAGGGTCTGTCTGTCTGTCTGTCTGTCTGTCTCTCTCTCTCTCTCTCTCTCAAATTGGTGAATATGACTGTAACTTCTCCCGTTGTAAAATAAAGGTTCTTGTTCTTGTTCTCTCTCTCTCTCTCTCTCTCTCTCTCTCTCTCTCTAAGGGGAGCCGGGGTGGTCGAATGGTAGAGTGTTGGACTTGAATTCGGGTCGTGAATTCGAATCCCGGCTGGGGCCAAATATTTGTGCTGGCATTTTCATCGTTGCCCCGTCTTTGATATCACCCAATGTGGTGGAAAAGGACGTTAAACCCCAAACACCCACCCACCCTCTCTCTTTAAAATTGGTATGAATATGCCTGTAACTTCTACCTTTGTCAAATAAAGGTTCTTGTTCTCTCTCTCTCTCTCTCTCTCTCTCTCTCTCTCTCTCTCTCTCTCAGACAGTTAGAGAGACCTGTGCGTCTATGTTTTCATCAGTCAGTCTTTCTCTCCGCCCCTTTCAAAGAATTATCTTGACGAGCGTAATTATGGCGACACTTCCCAGTCACTGGCGACACTTATGTTCTCACAATACAGTGACACAGCCACAGCATCTGCTCGGTGACCCCCCAGGCCTGACACGACCCCAGTTATTTATAAACATGAAGACAGGCATACCACATGCCTGAACGTGACGCGGTGAGAGCTACGGATATGGAAGTGACAATTTGTAGACTGTTGGTTGTTATTGTGGTACTGGTCACAACTACTGTATCGCAGGCTAACAATGAGAGGCGGTATCTGCGTATTGGAGCCTTCAATGCTAAAACATTTGGCAGAACGAAGATGTCGAACCCGCAGAATCGTGACTATTTCAGGCAGGTAAGCAATCGTTTGTCGAAAGATCCCAACACATAGCTGTCGTTTGTACTGACTTTCCCTTCATTGAAGCTACGACTGGAAGCTATGAAGCTTTTTTGCTGAAAGAAAATAACAGACTAAGTGTAATACTCGTTTTCTTGATATGAGGACTTATGAGGACAAAATTCTTATCTGTGAAATGCTGTAAGGGAATTCGACGTACGGAACATGCTTCAAAAGGGTCCAAATGTGTGTGTGTGTGTGTGTGTGTGTGTGTGTGTGTGTGTGTGTGTGTGTGTGTGTGTGTGTGTGTGTGTGTGTGCTGGTGTGACATCGTCACAGTTAACCGCTGTCAACACGGTACCTCCCCCAAGCCCTACCACGGATTTTTCCAACACAGGAGTCACATAAAACGAGAGAAGACAAGCGTCTTTTACTTTATCTCTCCAACACGGTCGCATTGGTGCTTATGCCTGCGTGCGTGAGTTTATTATCCTGCTGTCCATTTTTTTTTTTTGGGTTGTTTGTAGATCGTGGAGCGATATGACGTGTTGTTGATACAAGAAGTGCGAGACTCCAGTCAACGTTCAGTGAGACGACTACGCGATATTCTTACACTGTTAGTAGCCTGTGCTCTAAAACAAACAAACAAACAAACAAACAAACAAACAAACAAACAAACAAACAAACAAACAAACAAACAAAAACGCTTATATGCGTCTTACTACAATATAGTTTATAACGTCTGTTGTGGTGGACCTTCCTATTATATGTTGAATATTATGTGATACTTTTTTCATATTATCATGCGGGGGAGCCGGGGTGGCCGAATGGTAGAGCGTTGGACTTCCATTGCTCGGGTCGTGAGTTCGAATCCCGGCTGGGGCCAAATATTTGTGCTGGCTTTTTCATCGTTGCCCCGTCTTTGATATCACCCGTATGTGGAGGAAAAGGACGTTAAACTCACCCACCCCCACCCTTCACTACCTACAACTTGAAACGGGAGACTTGCCGTATATTCCCTAACACCTACCCACCCGCCCCTTATATTATCATGTGATACCTTTTTCACATCATAATGTTATACCTTTCATTTTATGTTTTAAGGCAAGGATCTTCCAGAAAATTATTGAATTCGTAATAATCAAATTTCTAATTTAAATTAAATTTGATTGAAATGAATTGAAAACTCACTGTGGACATTTATATTCTACAGTTCACAATGCAGTTTTTTTCCACTAAATGTGTTGTATTATGTTAACTGTATATTTCTCTTGACAAAAGCATCTTCTACCTTTGAGTTAGGTTGTTGGAGTTGCTTTTTGCAGTTGTTCTCATTTTCGTTTATCTGTTTGTTCTCCCGTAAGGTATGATTTTTAGGCATTGTTGGGTGTGTTTCAGTCCGTTTGATTTCGTCATCAGTCAGCCGTTAGGACGCTCTAGCTATAAGGAACAGTATGCATTCTTCTATCGGTAAGTTTTTGTTTTTGTTTTTGTTTTTTTCTTTTTTTGCTACCCCAATTCTTTGCCAGTTCCAGTGGTGTTCCTCCCAGGTAATGGGTGGAATCCACGGAGGGATCGGAAGCTGGGTCAATTTTTATTATGCATGATGATGGAGATGAGCATGATGGGAAGATGGTGCTATGGAGGTCCATGTGGTTTTTGTACTGCGGAACAGGGCCGCATTCCACGCTTCCTGTCACAAATATCCCGGCATTAACCAGGACCGGGAACTACGGCACCTGCGATGCCGGCCGTGTAATCATCTACATCATAAGACGTGTCATACTAAGGGAAGCACCACCAAAGTCGCACCCGTGAAGTGGGTGAATCTCGGCTGTGTGGCAACAGCCTCCCCATTGGGGCCCATAGCACACCCGCTCTGGGTAGGAACCTACCTAGGTAGGAAAAATCCCGCTTGGCTCGGCTGCGACTCGAACCCGGGTCTCCCGGTCCATGGTCCGAAGTGCTAACCACTACACTACGGGGGCCGGTCTTCTATCTGTAAGTAGCGACCCTCCGTAGCACATTTCCTACAGGACACCAGTATCCCACTTTTAGTACTCTTTTTTCGGTTTTAGCTGTGTATGCGAAAAGAAGGTAAGTTTTACGATTCTCTAACTGCTTGTATTGCAGCAGACACAGAGCATAAGAAGAGTGTGACACACTGAGCTAGCAGAAGCGTACTCGATCACGCGGAGACCACACTGAGCGTTCCAGAAGTGTAACAACAGTCGTAGAATGTGTGTTACCAATATTTTATCGCATTAAGAGCTGTACTAATCAACAAGATAGAGTATTTCGAGCGTACAGGCGCACTCATGAGCGAAACTGTTCCAAAACATAAGTTGGCTTTGCAAAGATGAAATTAGCACGTTTAAACACAGATTCATTCTCTGACGTTACATTGTGTGTGTGTGTGTGTGTGTGTGTGTGTGTGTGTGTGTGTGTGTGTGTGTGTGTGTGTGTGTGTGTGTGATGTCCGGCCTGACAATCATTTCTCCCCATGTGTTCCCACCAGGAAGGATCGAGTGATCATATTTGACCAATCACAGTACGCAGATAATCAAGACGTCTTCGAAAGAGAGCCGTTCTCCATTCTTATGGCTGCTATGTGGTCATGCACAGGTATAGTAATGTCTTAACACATTCCGTACCGCGCACGAGTATTCCACGTTTTTGGCTTTTTGTTTTGTTTTGTTTTGACCCAGTATTTGAAAATCAAGCAAGATGAATGGTTCCTTTTTTTCTGCCCCAACTCTTTTTGCCAGTTCCAGTGGTGTTCCGCCCAGGTCATGGATGGATTCCACGGAGGGATCGGAAGCTGGGTCAATTTTTATTACGCATGATGATAGAGATGAGGATGGTGGTAAGCTGACGCTAGGGAGGTCCGTGTGGTTTGGGACTGCGGGACAGGGCCGCATTCAACGCTTCCTGTCATAAATATTCCGGCATTAACCAGGCCCGGGAACTACGGCACCTGCGGTGCCGGCCGTGTAATCATCCACATCATAAGACATGTCATACCAAGGGAAGCACCCCTCAAAGTCGCACCCGTGAAGTGTGTGAATCTCGCCTGTGTGGCAACAGCCTCCCCGTTGTGCCTGGGTAGGAGCCGACCTAGGTAGGAAAAATCCCGCTTGGCTCGGCTGGAACTCGAACCCGGGTCTCCCGATCAATGCTAACCACTACACTACGGGGGCCGGTTATGAACGGTTCCTTAACGGCTCTTGTTGCAGCAAACACGAGTATCATCAAAGTGCAACACTCCCATTAAAATCAAATTCAAATCCATGCAGACATATGGAGCGTGTGTGTGTCTTGATATTCCCAAATACGATTTGTACAACATACGCGTTAGACTGAATACGTTAGAATTCATCGCTGTGATGAAGATAACGATGAAATGTCTCACGGTACATCAGACAGGCTGGTGCTGACAGGGTTTCACTCCACACCAAGAGATGCCACGGCAGAAATCGGACATCTGCGGGACGTTCTTGACAACTTGCGACGTCAATTTGGTGTTCAGGTAAAGTTATGCAGCTTTGATAATAATAATAATACTAATAATCCTTGCAAGTGTGTAACAACAAAAACGACACCACCACCACCACCACCACCACCACCACCACCAACAACAACAACAACAACGACAACACCAACAACAATAATAATGATAATTAAATCAATAATTAGGATGATAATAACAGTAATTAGGATGGGTGGGTGTTTTAGAGTTTAACGTCTCTTTCCACCATCGTATGGGTGATATCAAAGACGTGGCAAAGAGAAAAGGCCAGCACATATATTTAACCCCAGCCAGGATTTGAACTCACGACAATACTACTACTCCTACTCCTACTACTGTAGTATATTCATATTTTCAGAAAGGTCACTTAATAATAAATACATTACAGCAACTGTTCTGAGAGCTAGCTGAGTGAGCTCTGTTTGTTGAAAACTTTCTTAAGGACAAACTGGACTTTCAATGCCTGTACACAGACTGTAGTGATGGGGGACCTGAATGCCTCCCTGTGTTCCTGTACACAGACTGTAGTGATGGGGGACCTGAATGCTTCCCAGTGTTCCTGTACACAGACTGTAGTGATGGGGGACCTGAATGCCTCCCTGTGTTCCTGTACACAGACTATAGTGATGGGGGACCTGAATGCCTCCCTGTGTTCCTGTACACAGACTGTAGTGATGGGGGACCTGAATGCCTCCCTGTGTTCCTGTACACAGACTGTAGTGACGGGGGACCTGAATGCCTCCCTGTGTTCCTGTACACAGACTGTAGTGATGGGGGACCTGAATGCTTCCCTGTGTTCCTGTACACAGACTGTAGTGACGGGGGACCTGAATGCCTCCCTGTGTTCCTGTACACAGACTATAGTGATGGGGGACCTGAATGCCTCCCTGTGTTCCTGTACACAGACTGTAGTGACGGGGGACCTGAATGCCTCCCTGTGTTCCTGTACACAGACTGTAGTGATGGGGGACCTGAATGCCTCCCTGTGTTCCTGTACACAGACTGTAGTGACGGGGGACCTGAATGCCTCCCTGTGTTCCTGTACACAGACTGTAGTGACGGGGGACCTGAATGCCTCCCTGTGTTCCTGTACACAGACTGTAGTGACGGGGGACCTGAATGCTTCCCTATGTTCCTGTACACAGACTGTAGTGACGGGGGACCTGAATGCTTCCCTGTGTTCCTGTACACAGACTGTAGTGATGGGGGACCTGAATGCTGACTGTCGGTACTCTGACAACGACGACAGAGTGAGGGCTGGCGACTACCTGACAACCAGCACTAACTACACCTGGCTCATCGGGGACGACATTGATACCACCACTTCCAACACCACCCACTGTGCTTATGACAGGTCAGATAGGGGGGGGGGGGGGGGGGGAGGGGAGGGAGGGAGGTGATGATGGGTGGGGGGGGTATCGATCTTGAATTCAATTTTGGATGTTGGTTGGTGAGGGTTGAACGTCCTTCTTCATTACATAATGGTGATATCAAGGACGGAGCAGCGAGGGAAAAACCAGCACTTTTTTTTTTTTTTTTTTTTGGGGGGGGGGGGGGGGGGGGCTCCCAGGCGGGATTCGAACTCTCAACTCGAACGTTGACAGTCCAGCTCTACCAGTTTGTCTGTCCCAGCCCCCTCGGGCAGGTCCTGAGTTCGAGTCCCGTCTGGAGCCAAATATTTGTGCTGGCCTTTTTCTCGTCACCATGTCTTTGATATCACCCGTATCTGGTGAAAAGATAAAAGAAGTTAAAATTCCGCCGCCCCCCCCCCCCCTCCTCCTTCCCCCGAGCAGGTTACGAGAGAACGAATTTGGTATTTAAGTTTGGGTTTTTTTTACGCACGCACGCACGCACACACGCACACAGAAATATCTGGAATCTCTTACTTACATAATTTTGTATTCCTTGAAAAAAAAATCAACGCATAGGACAGGATAAGCGAGTGTACTGGAAATTCAGAAGTACAGAGTCTATTCAAGAAGAAAACCCGAAAACATTTAATTACTCTTGTACTCTTTAACCTGCTGGATGATTGTGATGCTTCTCCCGAGGGAAGCGCGTCGCGACAGTGTGGCGTACTGTAGGTAACCCTTGGTAGCCTGTGCCTACAGTCTGTGGGACTGGTTCTGTTTCAGAATTATCATCCCGTCCGCTTTGACGACACAGGTGGTGAGCGGGTCAGCTACTGCTTTTCACTTCGGCGACTATCTCCAGCTGAGTGCAGCCCAGGTCAGTACATGTAGCTTCTGTTTTAGTTTCTGATTTGTGTGATACCTTATCACGGGAAATGCGGGGTGTGTGTGTGTGTGTGTGTGTGTGTGTGTGTGTGTGTGTGTGTGTGTGTGTTGTGTGTGTGTGTGTGTGTGTGTGTGTGTGTTGTGTGTGTGTGTGTGTGTGTGTGTGTGTGTGTGTGTGTGTGTGTGTGTGTGTGTGTGTGTTTTAAATAACAGATATGCATCGTGTGCTGTTATCATGGACAGTTGATTAAAAGATGTACAAACTTTTTCCAGTATTTAAAATTAAAGTGTCTGTTCATGTATGCGTGCGTTTATTTATTTATTATTGTTTGGTGGGTGTAAGTTTGCATGTGTGTGAATGACAGCCTATGTTTAAACTGAACAGTAAGCATGGGCAAATTTCAATAACAACGAATAAATTTTTCTAAGTTTAGCCTCATATTCAAACAAGGTACAGATGTCTGCTGTGCTCCATATTTTAACTTGCGTATTACCATTTTGGCAATGAGTATTAAGTGATTAATAATTTGCGCATTTCTGTTTCTAACGGAAAAAGCGATCGTTACTTGCACTTCTGGCCTTGGGCTTGAGTGTGACTATGGTGTATTTATTTGCTGATGTGTTTTATCATTGCTCTGTTTGCTTATTTATTGCTGAATTTGTACACATCTGGCTCTTTTTGTATTAATTGTAGACTGTTGTGTTTATTGCTAAGTCTGTAGATTGCTGTGTTTATTTATGGTGTTCATAGAAATCTGTGTTTATTTCAGTATCGCTGAGTTTGTAGATTATTGCGTTTATTTATTGCATTTGTAGAATTCTGTGTGGATTTATCCTTTTCTGTAGATTGCTGCGTTTATGTATTGTATTTACAGAATTCTGTGTAAATTTCAGTAATGCTGAGTTTGTAGACTGCTCCGCTTGCTTATTCTGGATTTGTAGAATTCTGTCTTTATTTATTGTAGACTGCGTGTTTTTGTATTGCGGTGTTTATTTACTGCTGTGTTTATTGCTGTATTTGTAGAATACTGTGTTTTGTTATTGTTGTGTTTTTCAGGCATTGATGATCAGTGATCATTTTCCGGTGGAGATGATTCTGGCAATGTGATGACAAGTCCTCACTAATACTGATACTATTGTGGACAACAAGAAACTTTGCCAGAGTCGTCTTTCGCCCAAGACTTTTGTAAAGTTTGCCTGCTGAAGAAATTTGGACGTCACTCATCTGAGTGACAGGAAAAAGGGTCATAATTCTCTGTGAGCGATGCAGTGGACTTCCGGCTCTGAAATAAACCATATCTTTCAAACAGGCATTTTTTTAAAATAGAATTGTTGGATAGACTGTCCTGTGGAAAATGACCCGGTGGCTGCTACATGAAACACACACACACACACACACCTAGGCGCGCGCACACACACACACAAACACACACACACACACACACACACACACACACACACACACACACATAGAGGCGCGCGCGCGCGCACACACACACACACACACACACACACACACACACACGCACCACGCGCGCGCGCAAGCTGGCACGCTGTCATACACACCAAAATACCATTTGTATTATGTACAGTGTTTTATTACTTTATCACAGACTTTGCAAATCACAGAGAAATTTGACCGCCATATGTCGCGATTAAGCATCCCTGATATCCAAGTACAATCATGCAATCAATCAATCAATCACTGAATCACAATTTTCTGTCCCAATCAGTTTTGCCGTCAAGAAGTTTCATATATAATTATACAGACTTAAACTATGCCATCATCAGGAAAAAGTACATAAGCGCGTATCATATCCATTGCCCTTAGACCCTCTTTTTTAGTTGACGGTAAAAATTAATCGACAACAACGCACAAACTGAAAGCGTGTAATGGTAGGATGACTGAACTGACCATGAGGAAACTTGAACAGCGGACATTCAGAAAATTGTGAAGCGCGGCATATCAGTTTGAACAGATCATGTTTAACTTATTCTGTCCCAGCTACGACTAGAGCCTGAGTCGTAACAAGATTTCAGTCCCCCCACTGCCACGCTAACAGTCAGAATAGTGTGCGAAATCTTCGTCCTGTTTCACCGTTGCTAGCCGTTACCAAGTTACTAGAGCCTGAGTCGTAATAAGATTTCAGTCCCCACTGCCGCGCTAACAGTCAGTAGTGTGCGAAATCTTCGTCCTGTTCCACCGTTGCTAGCCGTTACGAGGTTTTCTTGGAGTGATCTCCCTTAGAAAAGGTTTCTCTTTTCGATAGTTACCGTTGCATACTTTTTTTTGTTTTTGTTTTTTTAAATAAATGCTGTGTATGCCGTAAAACTAGTGGCTTGGTGTCACCGCGAGGGCCCCAGCCTGAGGCAGCTAGCGTCAGACATAATTATATAGTAGTAGGGTCAGTGTAAAAGGGTGATAACTATGAATGACAATGCCGGGACAAAACTATGATACATGTTTCGTAATGTATTGTGCAGAGCCGGCAAAGACGTGATTTTTCAGTCATGAATGATTTTTTTTTTTGTGGGGGGGGGGGGGGGTGAATGGGGAGGGGTGTTGACTAATCAAGTATTGACAGCTTATCGTCTAGGGAAAGTTTTGCTGCCTGACCGGCACTGACTCAAGTGTTTCAAATTACGTCTCGTGTAACCTTTCCAATGGAACTTGATGCCGGCGGTACGTAAACTGGAAGTTGCCGGCCGGCTTGCAAGTTGGTTTGGTTTCAGAGAAACACACGATCACTCCGTCGTTTAGCGCCGGTTACAGTCAGTCCCACTCACTACCGGCCGCTGCCAGCGTCAAACCGATCTGAAAACAAAAGGGAATAACCCTTTTTAGAGAGAGAGAGAGAGAGGGGGGGGGGGGGGGGTAGGGAGGGTGGGAGGCGCCGGCCAGGCCGTTTCCATCACACCTGCCAGATGGCAAACCAGGTAAGCTGCGCGGGCTCCATGTCAGTTATCAACACACGTGTCCAGGTGTACGCATGCCAAGAACGGGCACTAACTCACCCAGACCACCGTGTTCGATAGTAAACGGTTATCGGCCCCTTGTGGTCTGTCGTCGTTCCTGTGTCTGCCACGGGCCAGGAGCACTAAATTTGCTCCTTCTCTTTTTCGCAGGATGGCTCAGCGGGTGCGAATATGAGTTGCTCACTCTATCTCCCTCTAAACCTGCCTGTATGCCAGTACTCAGGGACTATACTTACTAAACAAAACTAGACGCGTTCAAACTGACTGGGCACTGAAACAAAGCGTAAGGACCCGGCCATCAGTCCAACCCGGCACACACGCGAAAAAAAGGAAGACACAAAACAGGTCTCTCTCTCTCTCTCTCTCTTCAGCTTTCTTGCCTTTAAAACGTTTTCAATGAAAAATATTGCTTACGTAGCAGTCTCCTGTCCGTCGCTTCTGATGAGATGCCGAGACTGTGAACTGTCAGCCAGGGTTAGCGCCAGAGACCAGCAGCAGGAGGCTAACCAAGACTGGCACGACGTGAGACAAGATGGCGGCCATGTCGACTGACGCACTTGAAACTCGTTGGCTAAACTGAAATCAGTGCAGCGACTGGAACAACGCCGGCAAGGAGAGACACTTGAATAGACGTTGGCCAGAATTTCCGTGAAGAAGTGATGCAGTCATAACTACAGTGGTATCATTTTGAGGTCGATGCTTTGGTATTTTGTCTCAGCCGGTCTGGGCTGAAAACATCAGTCAAGTTGTGCGAGACCACAGCAGCTGGTTTTACTGAAAACTTGCAAGTCACATAGCTGAACTGAATGAGACTATCCTTGTTTCCAGCACCAAATATAGGCCGACCAAAAGGGACGCATGGAATCAGTCTCAGTTAAAACAAGAGCGTGCTAGACAAAATTGATTCGAACCTTCACCGTCACCCTAGTTTCGCGATCCTCACAAACCAGAATTTGGCGGATAAAAACGAGCGATGAAAGTGATTGTCCCGTCCCATATGATGTACGTCAATTTATTCACACTGACATTCTAGATGTATCAGCATCGTCAGGAACTTACAACTGGAAGTCTGTCAGTCGTTGCACAGTGTTCGTTTTCCCTAAAAGCCGTTCTTAACCGGGCGAACCAGCAGTCCACAGGTTCGGCCGAACTAGTTCTCTTTCTTAACCGACCGTTAATGATATGCATACGTCATCGCCCGAACAAGGCGAGAGTTGAGACACTGGCAATCGTAAACAACCAAAATGGCCGCCTTCGTAGATCGAGACGACGAGGCATTTGCGGTAGTTATCGTTTTGAGTGAACTCTTGGAAGCCGAGGAAACTGAGAAAAGAGGAAAAGAGCGCAAGAGAAGGAAATGTCAAGTGAGTCGATAGCCGCCATGCCGTCCGCCATTTTCCTCAACTTTGTACATGCGCACAACAGCTCTCCCCGAGCAACCAATCAGAGCGCAGGATCGGCCAAAGGATCGCGAGGGTTCCCACGACACGCTGTGCAGACCTCAAACCTAGTTCGGCGAACATTTCGAACCAGGGTTTGGGAAGAAGGGTTCGGCCGGTTAAGAAACAACGTGCGCGAATCTAGTTCGCCGTACTCTTCGAACCTAGTTCGCGAACCAAAAGTTCGCCCGGTCAGTTAAGAACGGTCTTAAAGAAGGGCACCCTCAACCAGCACATAGTCACAGCCGAGTGACAGCCTCTCAGACCATATCCATCTTGGGTTTTTGTGAACGTTCCGGCGTCTCCTGTCGTTGAGATGGCCTGAAAACTGCCTCTTTCGAAATTCAAAGGTTATTTATCAGATAGAAGGATGTTTCGTTTGGCGACTGCGACCGTGTTCGTTACTTTGTGGCTTCTAATACTAGAGAAATACTCTGAGCCTTCAGTCCGTCCCTGAACAGACTGCGACTCGACAAAGCTTCAAAAACTAGCCACTAATCAGCGCCGTCTAGCTGGTCCTCAGTGGGTCCGCAACCAAATAACGTCGTCTGCTCAGTAACGGGTGCACTTCCAGAACAAGTTACACGCCGGCCAGAGTCATCACAATGATATCAGATGCTATACCGTGACTGTATGTGCTGCTTTGGAAATGTTAAGCCCACCAAATTTGAAAAAAAAAAAATTAATGCAATTCTAAATTCCGAACTTTAAATAGCTGAGCTGACCCTTCGCACCACGTGACTGTAATGTGTTTATGTCCAGTGTGTGAGAGAATGCGTGTGATTCACGTGAGCGTGCGTTTTGGGTTGAGTTTGCGGCGCTTTGAGCCGATTCGTGAAAATCGGTAAAGCGCCTATATAATACTTATTATTATTATTATTATTACTATGTATGCCTGAGTCTTGTAAAACTTGTGTGCGAGTGATCATGATGTATGTTGGCCGGTGTGGTGAGCTTGATGTATATCTATATGTTAATTTCTCTCTTCACGTACCCCCAACGGGGTGGGTGTTTAGGGGTTTTACGTCCTTTTCCACCACACAGGGTGATATCAAAGACGGGGCAACGATGAAAAAGCCAGCAGAATATTTGGCCCCAGCCGGGATCGAACTCATTAGAAGTCCAACGCTCTACTATTCGACCACCCCGGCTCCCCTACCCCCAACGGGATTTTGAAATAAACTTTGACTTGACTTGACCCAAGTGACTGATTCTGAAGCACAGATCAAGCACACTCGATGAAACGATTTCCGCACGCTGTTGTATGCCTGTCAGACGTATTGAGATTTTATCGCCACTGTCTTGCAGATGTTGTACGAACTAATTAACTTACTGGCTCTTCAGGCTTGTCCCGTTTCGGTAACCCGCCCATTACGCCTCAAGTGCAGACAAAAGCAGTTGTTTTTCCCCTTGTCGGCCTAATGTAGTTTCCACACGCAGTGAAACCCATAATCCTTCATTAACTCTAGGACAATTATCTTTCCCTCACTCCGTCCCTTCTTACCTCCTCATTAACTTTGGTTACCACGTCCTTTGTCCCTTCTCCTCACCCCCCCCCCCACCCCCTTTTCTCCCCTTCCATTCCCCTCAGACCAAGGCTGCATCTGCATGCAACCGATCCTGGCAAGTTGCTGTCGGTCAGTTCTACGTCAGAAATCTTTCAACTCAGATAACGCTTACCGAATCACTTTGCATGGCTGCTCTCGATAGCACCCCCCCCCCCCCCCCCGCCACTGAGTCTAACGACCAATTTACAACAACAGACTTGTTTCTTGGTGAGCGGAAGGCCCATTTACCTGCTTGTAACTTTTTTAACGTCATGGAATTATGGAACGGCAAAGTCGTAACTTTTTGTGTTTGTAGTTTTCAAAGGAGTTAGGCAAGAAGAATTGTGCACCATTATGGCGAGCTAGTCAATGAGACTGATTATGATGGCGCCTACAGATACCGGCCTACTGACTTGAAACGTAATATGACCTTCAAGAAATGGGTCAGCTAACCGGTACAGACAAGTTATGGTGTATTTTTCTTACCCCTCACAAAACACAGCGAGGAAGGCTTTTACGATAACATACTGTCGCACTTTCAGAAGTACGGTCGGTTGTTCCATCTCCGTTTCTAAAATTTGGTTTGCTTTATCATCTCGAAGCTTGGCTGGCGTCTAAGTTGAAAATCGCCAATTACCATTAATTTTTGCGTTCAGCACACTTTTCTCACGGTAGTTTCAGAAGTGAGTGCTCGTCTGCCAAGATTAAAATGAAGTGTACAGGTCAAGGACGAAGCCGAAAATTCTGTCCCTAAACCGTGCTCTCCACCAGAAAGCACGTGATTTTTTTTTTTTTTTTTTTTGGGGGGGGGGGTTAGTTCCAATACTGTGTAATCGATTACCGTTTCCATCCAATGATGTATAGTTTGGCCAGTTACTTTCTGTTACACAAAAACACCAATGAGACACTGTATCCTTCATACGTCCAGTTTTGGGTGATTAGGTGCAACCTGCCACAGACAATCTCTTTCCAAATACTGACTTAGATTATGTGTTTAAAAAAAAAAAAATTCGCAGCGAAACACATCGGCGCCGATTACTCTGTCGGGATGAACGCTCGAGCACACAGTCTCGTACATAGTTACACTCACACACTTTTGGCTCGCGCGCCGAATAGCCAACACTCACAACCACACACCACACAAACTTCCATCAGGAAGTCGTTGCACGTCTGCTAGGTGTCTTGCCAGAGATCACTTTCTGTATGGCCTGTTTGAACTTTGCGGAGGAGCTTGTCTTTCTCTGGCGTCCCTCCCTCTGCTGCCTGGCGCGTCTGTAGTCCCTGTAGAGGTCGTGAAACAGGGTGGCAACGTTCTCCATCTGACAACCGTCTGACGCAGATACCTCGTAGAATCTGCACCCCATCTCGTCCGCCAGTTCCTCGCCCTCGGCCTCCGTCACCTGAAGGACAAGAAGGGGCGTTTATTTGACAAAGTAACAGATGTAAAGGCGTCAGGACACAAACTCGGTGTGGGGTCCAGTGCAGTGTTTGTTTATAGTACCCTGCTTTGTGAATGTGCTAGTTTATAGTGATTTTTGCTGTCACAAAAAACGTGATTTTTGTGATTTATGTATTTGGTAGGACAAGGTGCATGCCAGGGGGTTACAGTGGATTATCTAAGGTTTGCCTGAGGGTTGCAACAGGAGGCAAGCTGCCAGTGAAGCTGTGACTTTTTGCGCACAAGAGTGGATTTGGGTGAAACGCCAGTCAATCACCGCTGACCGCGCGCTTTCGCTCTTTGTGTATTGTCCAGCGCCAGGCCGGCGGCGTAGTCCGCTCGCTCCACGCTCATAGCGTGTGAACAGAAAAGCCGTTCGACCTGCGGGCGAAGGCTCCGGAGGCTGGCAGCGTGTGCCGTAGGTCTTAGCACCCACCTGTCTGTCGTGCAGCAGATCGTTCTTGTTGGCCACCAGGATGCCGGTGATGGATGTGGACTTGCGCACGGACTCCACGTGCCGCTTGAGCTGCACCAGCTCCTGGAAGCTGTCCCGATCCGTGATGGAGTACACGAACATGAAACAGTCCGCCCACAGCGCGTAGCCGTCCTTCCAGTAGTTCAGACCCTGAACACATAATCGTATAGGCATATATATATATATATATATATATATATATATATATATATATATATATATATATATATATATATATATATAATAGAAACAAAGGCGTCGCTAAATCCGAAACCATGCGCTCAATCAGGTCAATTTGAAAGTAGGGGAAGTAAGTAAAGCTGAGAGCGCTCCCTAGATCTAGGAGATGTGTGCTTTGTATGCCAGTGGACAAGTCCGCCTTGCCCTATATTGGCTACAAGCCACATTGGAAAGGGGGGGGGGGGACCTACCATCCTACCGCTGAAACGTCTAACAGATCTAAGGGTATCTCACCATTCATAGGGCCCCCATTCCCCTCCCACCGGGAGGAAAATGGTCGGTACAACCAAGGCCATATGAATTGGTGATTTTGGAGACGCACCAGATTATTCTGGGGCAGCCTTTTAGTGCTGGTTGGACGCTGCAGCCCTCGTGGGTATCGCCGCATGCTCACCTGATGAGGGTCCCATTGACCCGAAACCATGGTCGTGAGCGGCTAAAATCACCAATTCATATGGCCTTGGTTGTACCGACCATTTTCCTCCCGGTGGGAGGGGAATGGGGGCCCTATGAATGGTGAGATACCCTTAGATCTGTTAGACGTTTCAGCGGTAGGATGGTAGGTTCCCCCCCCCCCTTTCCAATGTGGCTTGTAGCCAATATAGGGCAAGGCGGACTTGTCCACTGGCATACAAAGCACACATCTCCTAGATCTAGGGAGCGCTCTCAGCTTTACTTACTTCCCCTATATATATATATATATATATATATATATATATATATATATATATATATTGCTCAACTTTCGCTAGAGTCGAAAATAGATTGCCCGAGGCCAAAGCCTCTACCGTGCACTGGCAAAAATAAAGTACGTCAATGACGTCAATGTGTGAGGGTGAGTGGGTGGGTGTTTGGGGGTTTAACGTCCTTTTCCACCACATAGGGTGATATCAAAGACGGGCAACGATGAAAAAACCAGCACAAATATTTGGCCCCAGCCGGGATCGAACTCACGACCCGAGCATTAGAAGTCCAACGCTCTACCAGTCAATGTGTGAGAGAAGTAGTGATTTGAAGATGAAAGAGATTGACGTAATGGTCTTTTTTCCTCAAATGACGTCAGTGTACCTACTGCATGTTTCCGTCATATCAAACTACGTGTATTTTGTATAATTTATCAGCAGTTATCATAATCGTGCAGGAAGCTAATAAAATATGCTGACTCTATTTGATAACACCTCAACGTAAACGAGGCTTATCCACGAAACGTCAAAAACTACAAACTGTGCAATGAACTACTTAGTTGCATCCCGTGGAGACATCAACATCAAGTGACATCAACGTCAGCGTCAGCGTCAACATCAACGTCAACATCCCGTTCAACGGAAACAAAAACACGAACACAAAAGGAAAAACACAAAACACAAGAACACAGACGATGCAACCGTGGCGGTGCTGCACCGCAGGTTTTCGAGGGGGATGAGAAGATAGGGGAGAAGGAAGGAGTGAGCAGTTTGTAATCTGATTATCATATTCGGACGAGGCTGAAAAAAAAACAAAAAAAAAACCAAGAGAGAGAAATCGATGAATCAATGAATCAATGAAACTTTAGTTTACAAAGGTAGAGGCAGTTGACGTCAGATAGTCAGTTTTCATACCTGTCGTTGAGAAAGAGAGAGGGGGGAGGGGGGGGGGGGCTACCATTACCAGCATTAAGATAAGTCGCACGTAAAACTCACCTGACCAGCTGTATCCAGGATCTCAAGTCTGACGTCATCATCGTCTATTGACGTCTGGTACTTGTACACGCTCTCTGAAACAAGGGCAGGCAACTGTGCATTCTCTTTGAAACAGGAGCAGACCGCCGCTCTGTGCAGTAAGTCAGTTGAATGTAAACACACGGGCAACAAAAACCCAGCATCTTTACCTCCGGCCTTCTCTTCATTGTGACAACTGAAACCAGCAGATCTGGAAAAGCTGCAGCGCTGATGTTTACTTTAGCATGTTGATAGACCGTTTTACAGTGGTGCTTGTAGGAAAACGGCAAATCTTTCAAAAACTGGCGTGTTTGTTTTTTCTTCCAAGTCGCATTCACATTTTGTGGTGCCGTTTGACGTAAAGGGCGCCACATACAACTGGTTTTAGTTTGCTCCCGACAGCTCTGTTCGGATGACTGCCAGATTACTGTGTGAAAACAGAGAACCTGTAACGGCCGTTATACATGTCAGGCAGGGAGCGTTAGAAACAGGGGTGGTATGCATAAGGTGCGTTTAGCTTCAGAATCGTGGGGTTTACGTAGACGTGTAGCATCCAGTCCTGTAACAATCTTTTCTCTTTTTGATCTTTCTTTACTACTTCCTTGTCCCTCTCGGGAAATTAGGGCTGCTTCCCCCGGTGGAAGTACGTCGCTGCTGTGCAACGCCACCCAACCTACCTATCCTATTTTTCAATTTTGCTGGGGGAAGAAAGCCAGATAACCCGGACACTGAGAAACCCCCGATGAGCAGCCCGGTAGTCAGCAAAAACCGGTATCACATATCACAAGCTCGACCTGGGCTCGAAACCACGTTTTGTCGCCGTGATAGCGGTGACGGCTGTTCAGTAGCGCAGCGGCTAAAGTCCGACGCTCTACCTATTAGACAACCGTTCACCCCATCAACTTTTGGCAAAAGACAATGTAACAAAAATCTGCTCAAATGAACGCACATAACTTGTTCATACCAGAAAGTCAAAGAAAGAAACGGAACGACAGCAGAAGCAAGCAACCAACCAAACCAACAATTAAGTGGTCTCCTGCATTGATGTTGAATTCTGCCAGGCATGATTTAATAATCTGGGCCCGCATGTAAAATCCGGGCTTAGGGAGTTTATCCCTGGGTAAAAGTCTAACCTCGAACTAAACTATCTCTAGGGTTGAATTTTCTGTTGTTTTGTTTTAAATCAGGAAGCGGGTCCATTACAGTAAGGTGCCTATGCCGTTATAGAAGGATATTTCTTTCTTTGTTCGCTTCCTTTTTTTAAATTTAATTTTGTTTTGGGGTGTCTTTTGTCCTAGTCTGGGTTAGGCCTGTAGCCGTGGGTTAAATTAACCTCGAGTTTTACATACGGGCCCTGGCGAGTTTCATCTGATTCTACCTCCTTGTTGGTCACAAACTGAATAGGGCACTCGTAGTAGTAGACTCAATGACAGCCACAAAACACATAGCTGAACGCTTGGTGTTCTCAACCTTTTTCAGCCTACAACTGGTGTCGTATGTTCCGCAAGACAATCGGTTGCCCTCCATTTCAAATACAGAAAGCCCTCATACGAACTCTGGCTCGGCAGGACAATAGGGAAAAACTGTCAGAAAGCCAACGCAAGACAACTTTCTGCATGTTTTCATGTGGGGATGTTCCCTCTTGCTGCAGTTTCGCCTTTACATACATGTTTGTCTTCAACAGCAAATAAAACGGAGATATCGTTCTCTTGCGCGGTTGAATTACAACATGAAGCCTATTGTCACTGGTAATAGGGACCAAGCGACATGGATTTGATGCGCACTTAGGCCTTTTTACCTTTAGGCGGTAGAAGTGAAGCTTCGGCCGTTTGTATCTTTCTTGACGATTTGTATTGTCTTTGCCGTGCGTGTATTTGTTATTCTGGCATTGGGCGGTATGTATACGCACACGTTCTGTCAAGATCACAAACGGTGATTCTCTTTTCTCTTAAAACTAAAAGGTGTTTTTGTTTCCTGTGTGTCTGAGATGAGAGCTATCTATTTCAAACATGCGTTATATTGAGAGGAAACTCCATGGTGCCAACTTTTGGTTTCCTAATCTCCGCTTTAAAGTGGCACACGACTAGTAAAAGAACAAAAAATGGCACCAACCCTCTTCCCCACCACCACCTCCCAAAACTGAAACAACAACAACAACAACAACAACACACACACACACACACACACACACACACACACACACACACACACACACACACACACCACCACCACCACCACCACCACCACCAACAACAACAACAACAACAACAACAACAACACACACACACACACACACACACACACACACACACACACACACACACACACCCCACTACCACCACCACCAACAACAACAACAACACACGCACACACACACGCACGCACGCACGCACGCACGCACATACACACGCGTATGCACAACTGAGTCCCTCGGTCCCTCGAAATCGTCTCGCCCCTGCCTCGCACCAACCGAACCCCTCCCCCCCCCTCCCCCAGAGGTGCTAAACTGACATAACTAGCAGTCCTCAAGGATGGTCTTTCTCGAACACACACACACACACACACACACACACACACACACACACACACACACACACACACACACACACACACACACACACACACTGACAGAGAGAGAGGGAGAGAGAGAGAGAGAGAGAGAGAGAGAGAGAGAGACAGACAGACAGTTCACTTCTGTCAGCCGAATCCTTCCACTTGTCGACAGACGGACAAATGTCTGTGCAATAAAATCATCTGAGTCTGAGTCTGAGTCTGACAGAAAAAAATATTGAACTTCAGGCCTAGAAAACAGCCTGTGTGGACGTAAATCAAGCCGGCCAAGAGACCGACGTGGCTTCAGTCATACATCAATTGCTACGCTCTCATCAGTAGTCTCTGTTGAACTGCCTGAAGAAACCCACTATAAGAAAAACACAGGCATGGCAACCTGAGAAGCCTATGAGAAGCTTCGCCCAGCCCACACCAGGTGGATGAAGCAGATAACGGACGGTCCGCCAGGTGTAAAAACCTGCTGCTGCTGGTACTGCTACTTTCGCTCCATGTGGAGTGAAGACGAACGCTAATAAATGCTAATAAATATGTAATTCAGTAAGGCTGATCTGCTACAGTGTGTTATAGAGGTGGCGTTTTCGGAATTAACCACATCAGAAACACGTGTACTGGCTCAGTTGCCGTTCTGAACGTTTGCTGTTCAGAGAATGTGGGTGGGTAGGGCTTTAGCAGGTTAAGAGTTTAAAAGCAGGTCCAGGTTTTTTTTTTTCTTTTTCCAGAAGGCTTGCTTTGAAAGGTAGTGGGGTGCGTGGGTAAGGTGTCGGTTGTCGGGGTTTCATCGGGCCGGGACTGTCTGGTTGTTTCGAAAAGTGAGCAAGCTATTCCGGAACTACTATAGCACTAACAATGCTGTGAAAGCCACTCCACAAAGGATACCTGCTGTCATTTTGGCCTATCAAGTCATTAGCGCTTAGGCCCATTTCTCTCTGGATGACGGTAGATTTAAAAACAAATGAAATCTGCACAGCTGTTAACCGTACCCACAGCATCAGAGCTAACTCCTTGTGATATTCGTGGCGCGTGAACCCTTCTCTTGGCTCGGTGCCAGACTGTGAGATGCTGTGACTGTGCAGTTGTCTAAGTAGTACACAATACCACAAAAACTTAGAACGATTTGTGAGCATAGAATTAATGGAAAGTGGGCTTATAAATAACGTTCCCGTTACTCACCAAGTGTCGGACAGTACTCTCCAATGAAGCGCTTTGTCAAGAACCGTACTGTAAGCGCTGAAAGAGACAAGACACGGAAATGTCCATCGTCAGTGATTTGGATTCTTTTAGTTTCCAGTTTCAAGTGCCAAAGTTGTTTGTCGTCTGCTAACAAAGGAATCAAATGATAATCATTCAATGATGTCGTTCCCAGCCTCCTTTTAGTGTGTTCAGCGCGGAAAAGCTGCTATGTACCGTAGGAGCTGAAGGAGACAGACCCTGTAAGTACCATAGAGATAAACACGGAAAGGAAACAACGTACCACAGGACTAAGAGCGGACACACCTTACGTCATGAAGACCCTCTTTACAGCATTGCTATAGGAAAAAAAATCGTGAAAGGACCCTGTCCTCAAAGACAAAAAGGTTACAAAGAACAAGAAGCAGAAGGCGGAAGTAGAAGAAGAAGAAGAAAAAGAAGAAGAAGCAGAAGACGACAACGACGACGAAGAAGAAGAATAAGAAGACGAAGAGGGTGGGTGGGTGTTTGGGAGTTTAACGTCCTTTTCCACCGCATACGGGTGATATCAAAGACGGGGCAACAATGAAAAAGCCAGCACAAATATTTGGCCCCAGCCGGGAATCAAACTCACGACCCGAGCATTGGAAGTTCAACGCTCTACCATTCGGCCACCACGGCTCCCCAAGAAGACGAAGAAAAAGGAGAAGAAGAAGAAGAAAGGTTTTCCTGTTGCAGAACGTATTACACAAAAATTCTAACGTGCTTAGTTTGTACCTGTTTTCCCGACACCTGGACAACCAAGCAACGCTATCTTGCACGTGCCGTCTTTAGAGTCACCACCATTGGACAGTTTTAGCCGGCTGCCATTGTAGGCCATGACACGATGACGTACTTCCGGCCGTGGTCTGGTCTTTGCTGCGCTCCCTGTTCTCTGTATCGATCTCGTGGTTGGAAGGAGCACACTAGTTGGTCGTCGAGTGGCCGTTAACCCGAATATGGTACTGCCTGAAACAGGTAAAAACATTCAAATTCAACAAGCTGTAAGTAGATAACAGCAAAAAAAAAAAAAAAATCCTAAATAGACGAACAACTACAATGAAAACAAAATCAAAGCTCATCAGCCGTTCATAAATAAAATGCCAGACTATCACTAGTATTAGTATTACTACACTTTTACTGATAAACGTCTCTTCAGTTCAGTTCAGTTCACTGTGGCCGGACACCCCATACACGCTCCAGTGTCATATCCCCAGTGTCGTCTTTGAGAATGTTCCACATCACGCACAAAGTACTCACATATCACTCCTGTGATATCAGCCAATATCTCCTTGGTAGTAAACGAAGGCATTCTCAGGTTAACTGTATATATTTGTTGTATGTATTCCAGCTCGAAAGGCAGCAACGGTTCATATATATGTCTAGTACACGAAACCTCATGACACACAAAAAAGTCGCAGTCTTCGTACAGGGGTGTAGTTTTGGGTGTTTATATACTTCAGCAAACCGCCTCTGAAATCAGTATGTGCGAGTTCTGATAGCGCGTATTGAAAGGAGTATTGTACAGGCAAGCACCAATTAAATCATCCGCTTTGCAGACCATGAAACTGAATGGAGAGGGCTTAGTGCTATTCTACGACAGCGTGTGGCCATGATATATTTAGAACTCAATCTGTGTACTCCCACCATTAAACGTTTTGACCATCCCCGTTTGGCACAATAGAATGACCTACTTGTAGCCTTTCTACAGTCAAACGATGGAGCCTTGCCTTGCATCCGCCACAAATACAACTGGGCGGCAAGTCCGGTAAGTCCAGCTTACAAAATCGCCGCTCCTCACAGTAACTAGGTCAATAGGTCACACGTTTCCTTTTCTGTTTATGTTGTATTCTCATTTAAAAGCGGTATTACCCAGCGGAGCAGCTGGGAAAATGAAAAAGAAAACATCAGAGAAAAACAGTTTAAAAACGACCAAAAGCTGGAACGGATTTCGTTGCGTATAATTATACTGTAACCTGTAATTTCTAGTCTCTCGTTCTTGGTAAGGCTTTAGAAATGGTGCAATTTAAAAGCGACATAAAAGGGACAGAATCCACTTAACTTTCACAAAGGACGGCACGGGTCAACGTTCCTCAGGACACAAACGAAATGGGACATAACTTCAACAAACAAACAAAAGGTAACTCTGCGGACGTACTGACATACACGGCGCGGGAGAAAAAAAAATTGAAATGAAATGAAACTGGGCAAGAAAAGGACCAGAAATCAATAGTAAAAATATCACAACACCCATCCTTTGGTGACAGAAGATATTTTTACTATTGTATTACTGTGAAAATCGTGTTTCTCCAATATTAGAAACGACCAAGTCACGAACTCGGTCGCAATGGCCAAATGAAACATCCTTCTATCTTTCAGTTTTGTTGCACCAACCTTTTGGAATTCCCTGCCAGCACATCTGACAAATGCGCCCACACTGTCTGTTTTTAAGAGCAGTCTTAAAACGTTCCTCTTTAGTAAACCCTTCCAGTAATTTTCCTTGTCAGCAACTAGGCAGTTTCACCAGTGTGTGGGGAGCCGGGATAGCCGAAGGGTAGAGCGCTGGTCTCTCCTTGCTCGGGTCTTGAGTTCGAACCCCGGCTGGGGCCAAATAGTTGTGCTGGCCTTTTTCTCGTTGCCCCGTCTTTGATATCATCTTTACGTGGTGGAAAAGGACATTAAAATCCCAAACACCCACCCACTCACCAGTGTGTGTCTGTCCATCGTTTGTAAAATGTGCGTGAGTGTCGGTGAGTGATTGGCGCATTGAGTTTATTCCAAAGAAATGCGCCCTACAAATGCCATTTATTAATATTATTATCTGGCAAACAAGCTAAGAGCTTTGAAAGCGGCAGTTTTCCATCTCAGCGACGTTACGAACATACAGAATTTAAGTCGTCTGTGCAAACCAGGAACATCATTCCCCCCAAGCGTTTTGCGTCAAAACAGAACCCGGAGATCGGAATGCGCGCCTCATAAAAGAAGGAGGCATATTTATCACGGTGAATTAGCCCGCATTTCATGTTGCGCACCTAAGTGAAAACCCTACCCTGTGATGACAAATTACACACTTCAGCGCACGACCAATATACAACAGGGGGCGTATACATTTGACCTATATCGTAGACTATAGAGCAGTAGATTATTTTAGTTCGTTCTCTCTCTCTCTCTCTCTCTCTCTCTCTCTCTCTCTCTCTCAGCCTCTCTCTCTTCCCAGGGTGTGTGTGTGTGTGTGTGTGTGTGTGTGTGTGTGTGTGTGTGTGTCGGGGGTGGCGTGGGGGAGGGGAGGAGGAGACGGGGGTTGCATGGGTAGGAGACTTTTTTGTGGAGGATACCCGACACATTACTGCTCTAGGTGTACATCAGAATTTCCGTGATAACTAAGAAAAAAAAGAAGAAGAAAATTTAATGTATTATCAGGAATTAAAAGTCCGAACTAACAGTCGGGAAATTAAAGTTTTTTCCATTTGGTTTTTGCTTGTTTGTTTGTTTGGGGTTTTTGTTTTGTTTGTTTGTTTGTTGTTGTTGTTTTTTTTGGGGGGGGAAGGGGTGGGGGGGGGTAACTGTGCGTAACTGTATAATTGATCCACCCAACAAGTACTTCCATACTTCTACCTCAAAATTTAGTGTATTATTAGTAGTACTAGTATTGTTTTTGTATGAAAAAGACAGACAAACAAACAGACCCTCACGAGTGACAACTTTCCTGTTCACTTATGGAATACTCCTCGATTACGTGGGAAAAAATCAGACAGAAAAGCCACTGAGTTAGACTGGCCCAAAATAACTCTGTACGAACGAGGTGATGATGATGAGAATAGTACAAAACTTACAGTTCCCTCCTCAAGTTTACTGCAGCCGACAGACGTACCGAACATCTCAGGTTAGTACCCAACTAACGCCTGTCAGAACCTAGCAAGGCAAATTAGCCATCACAGACTGATTGCGCTATCTCTGACGCGCACACTGGCTGACCTTGTAGGGCGCACGTGCAGCTGTCAGTCAATGATTCGAGGTCAAAGGAAGAGGGTTACTGTGCCACGTGACCTGATCCGGGTCGTGCGGTCCAATCAAATTAGCCGAATAGTAGGCTAGTTGAAACGAGCTAAGGGCGGTGTACACGTGGAGGCTTCAGATAGGCACTGAAAAGGTCGGGGGGGGGGGGGGTCAGACACAATTACATAATCGTCTGCAGTTTGACCTGTTGTGGGTCGCGCAGTCGGGTTAGGCCCGGCGTAGTCGTGGGTTAAATTACATACGGTCCCAGGCCAACTGCGACATGATAGTCAAATCATGCTGGACACGGTGCCGCACACAAGACCGCACTGACAAGCTAGCTAAAGAGGTACTGAAAGGATGGAGGGGGTGATTACTGAGACACGTGACTTGATTAATAATAATAATAATAATAATCGCATTAGTATAGGCTCTTTATCCCAAATATTTGGCTCAAAGCGCCGCGAGCTAAACCCAACACGCACGCTCACGTGAATCACACGCATTCTCTCACGCACAGGACATACACCCAACAAGTACTTCCATACTTCTACCTCAAAATTTAGTGTATTATTAGTAGTACTAGTATTGCATTTATTTTTCAAACTTGATGGGCTGAACATTTCCAAAGCAGAGACCCCCCGACGATCGGCCCGAATGAACGGTGCCACCTACGAGAAGGAAAAATTCTTTGCCCCGAGTGGGGCTCGAACCCGTGACCTCTCGCATTGGTGACAAGTCTCTTAACCACTAGACCACCGACCGCCCCATTCGGGTCAGGCGTGCGGTCCAATCAAATTAAAAGCTGGTAAAGCCCTTGGCACACGTGACGAGGCAGCCGCTTGTGTATTGCGCTGGGGTTGCGGTCACACGTTGTGACTGACACACTTTGTCTACCAACTGCGTGCACCGCCGCGGCTCGGCGCTGGCCAATATACAAAGAGCGAAAACGCAAGGCCAGTGGCGATTGACTGGCGCGGCGAGGAAAACATGGGATCGTGTTCTATTCATTGGCGAGTCGACGGCGTCGCACTTCAGCCCCTCCGACGAGCCGATTTAATTGGATGAGCCGGAGTGCATTTTGCCGCTGGTAGACGGGCAAAATGGCTGCGTCCGATCTGACCTACCTCTAAGTCTGTGTATACGCAAAGGCAATAGACATCTCTTCCCTTCTACAGTTTAAATCAGAACTCAAAACACATCTTTTCAAACTAGCTTTTAATCTTTAAGGTCAAGTTAAATTTCACGGCCTGTATTGATGTGTATAAATGAGTGCGTGTGAATGTTGTGTGCATGCGTGAGCAAAAGCGCACTTAGTGCTTTAAAAGCAGAACTCCGCGATTTACAAGTGTAATATATTATTATCATTATTATTATTATTATTATTATTAGATACAGGCGAGGGGTGGGGGTTGGGGGGCCGGAGTGGCATGGAGGGGGGGGGGGGGGGGGGCTGCAATACGCGTCAGACTGATGTGAACAAATTACACAAACGTCCACGGATTTGACCGGAGTCGTACGCTCAAACCCAACTATGACAGCACAGGTAGTTGAACCAGCAAAGTGTAGAAGAGGAGTTTTACGGGTTTAACGGCATGTGATGGTGCCGGGGGAATGTGGTGGCAAGGGGGATGGGGGGTGGGGTGGGGGGTCGGCAACAGCTTGGAACTATTAGCAATCGTCTGCAGTTCGAGTTTCAGTTTCTGAAGTCGAGTGTTCTGCAGCTTTCCTATAAACAGCATCGATGAAGAGCGCAGTGACGTAAGCAGTATGTCAATGTGCAGACGCCTTATAAAACACCGAAACAGTTCAGTGCAGTCACAGTCAAAGTTTTGATTTGGTACCAGTACCTCAGGTTTTGGAACGTTATGCTGGCGATCACGAAGGTTTGACTTGCAACAAGTTTTAAGCTCTAGCACTAGAAACGAGTCTTTGAGAGCCCTTACGTCAGGTGTCATTCAGTTCAGCACAAGTTCACGGGAAGACGCATGATTAGACAAACAGACAAGTATTTGTACACTGATCTGTCATCGGAAGGTATATTTGGTGCGCAGACAGTTCACGGCTCGCACACGTCTTGTTTGTGTTTGCTATACGCTAGCCTCCAGCACGCCCCCCCCCCCCTCCCGCCACACTCTCTCTCTCTCTCTCACACACACACACACACACACACACACACACACACACACACACACACACACACACACACACACACACACACACACACACACACACTCTCTCTCTCTCTCTCTCACACACACACACACACACACACACACACACACACACACACACACACACACACACACACACACACACACACACACACAAGCGTTCTCCTCGCCACTCCATAAAAATGAGTGATAATACAGTTAGTGACAAGAGAACGGCAAGAAAACTCATCAGCTACGTTCTACCTCCCACTAGCGCAGGAAAATGTTCAAAGAAGGTTGGGGCACACGCCAGCTGAAAAAGAAGGCAAAACTGTATTTCAGGACGGTCGCGGGTTCGAATCACTGTGGATAAATATTTCTGCATACCCTGAAAGATTTTCTGTAGAAAATTTTATAGCAAAGAAAGATGGTCTTTGCCAGAAAAAAAATGTTACAATCCTGTTTTTCAGCAGAATAATGGAAATCCACGTTTTCTGCAGAATACCGACTTTTCTTAAGAAAAAGACATCTCTGAAACTGCTTTTATTAACTTTTGTTATTCCTCCCCCGTGTTTTCTGCAGAAAAGTCGATTTTACTGCAGGAAAAATGCTATGTTCTCATTACCGATTTTTTTTTTTTTTTTTTTTTTTGGGGGGGGGGGGGGGCGAAATTGTCAGCAAAAAACACTCATTTCTGCAGTATTTGTTTTTGTTGTTCTGAAAAAAAAAACCCTGCAATTTTGTCATATCTGGCCAACTATATTATGCTTTATTGTACGTATCTGTCTCATCGCACACCTTCAAACCGCTACGTTAACCCCCGTGGTCCCACGCTCTACTTGCTAAAAGTAAGGTGAAAGCTTCAGCTCCTATGGCCACATTTCCTACGCCGCTGCTGCTTTCAGAAAACTCAACGTACATTACCCGCTGCACTCTTTCTGTTCGTTTGTTTTCGTACCGGGGAGGGGGGGGGGAGGGGGTGAGAAAAAAAAACAAACAACAAACACACACAACCCCAAAACAGACAAATGAATCCTGTCAAAGACAAAAAGTAAAATCCTCAGTCGGGAGATTAAAAAAAAAAAAAAAAAAAAAAACATGGGTGTAGGGTGAACAGCCTTTGCTGTTCTTATTCCACCTTGACGCACGTGCCAACCGCTGTCACCTGCGCTCCTGCTTCAAGTTAGTGTTCCCATGCATTAGAAGGAATTGTTTATCTTGCGCAAAGGTCTGCAATCTCAACAAAAAGCCGCAATCTTTTTTTCTTTTCTTTTTTAACTGCGACTGTACATAATGCGGGCAACTCTGTCACAGCTGCAGAGTTGTCAGCGCTTCGGAGATCCTTATACAGCCAGAGCGTGTGTTTGCGGTGACTTCTTTGTGCTTTTGGTCAGTGAGCGAGACACATCGCTGCAGCGTGTAGCGGGTGTTGTGTGCTGCACGAGAAGACTTGTCAAAACGCAAACTGAGCAATCATGCTGCCCTTGGCTTTTATACGGGCTTCATGGACGCTGAAAACTCTGTAATTGTGGCACAGCTGACTGTGCATTTCGCACAGTCGGACATTTTCTTTAAACGCACTGTTTGTGGCTTTCTGTTGGGAATGCAGACCTTTAAACGGGCTCATTCCATCTTTGCTAAGTCAACTCATGTTTTGGAACAGTTTCGCTCGGAAGTAACTTGATGTTGAGAGAACTGTACTGAAGGTAAGAGAAAATGAGAAACAAACAAACAAACAACAACAACAACGCAAACAACAACAAACAAAAAACTCTGTATGAGCAGATTTCAATAATAATAATAATAATAATGAGTATTCAGTGTATAGGCGCTTTACCCAATTTCATGAATCGGCTCAAAGCGCCGCGAACTGAACCCAACACGCACGCTCACGTGAATCACACGCATTCTCTGACACCGGACATAAACACATTACAATCATGTGGTGCGAAGGGTCAGCTCAGCTATTTAAATTTCGGAATTTAGAATTGCATTTATTTTTCAGACTTGGTGGGCTTTCCAAATTTCCAAAACATTTCCATGAGCTGCGCTGAAAATGTAGGGCGCATACAGGACCAATGTTGTGTACCAAAGTGTGTCAACCCATAAAAAACCCCACCATCTGAATGTTAACCACAGCCTGTCACAGATAACTGACAGATAAATGTCATTTATTCGCCTCGTATTCCTGCGCAAGAGACAAGATATGAATTTATGTCTATTTCACACACTCTCCACTGACACGTTTTAGTGGGTTAACTCGGAATGGTTTTAACGGGTTTTTATTCAGCCCATAACGAGAAAAACGTTCTGCCAGTTCAACTATCCTAGCTCCCCCTTGGGAAAGGGGCAATAAACAAGACTAGACATTTAGATATGACAGGAGTGGAAGAAAAACACTAATATTCATAAAAGCTCGGTGTAATGGATACTAAACTACAAAATACTTGTTGTTTTTTTTTGGCAGGGTTTGGACACCGTGTCGTTGGCACAAAAAAAGTCGTGTCTGCACATGAACTGACTCGACTGGGACGATGAATATCCCTTATTCCAAACCCTGCCTCACAGAAGATCAAACCAGCGGTCACGATGCATCCCTTCAGCACAGGTCATAACCTCACATACAACGAGCATGAACAACTGAATCAGAGATTGTAGAAGGAGACACCAAAGGCTCATTTTGGCGAAAAAGTGAAGCCTCATTGATTACGCAGTGCGTATCGCCATTGTGCGAAACGCAAGGGAACACATAGTTTAGAGAAAGTAACAAATGAGATACACTGAAACCCACTTGGAATAATGTGGACGAACGAGACAAATCAACGTTACGGCGTCGACGCCATATTCAAGAAACAAACAAGACAAAAAAGCAGGTCACAGTGAGAACTCAATTTAGAGAAAGGAGAAAGAATCAGAGAAATACGCCAGTTAGTCAAGCTTTGGCGTAATTTAGTTTCTCGTGCCTGTGCACTTATCATTTGACGTCATTGTTTTATTCTCCCTCCTCTTGGGCCGGGCAGCCGGGGTGGTCGCGAATGGTAGAGCGTTGGACTTCTAACGCTCGGGTCGTGAGTTCGTATCCCGGCTGGAGCCAAATATGTGTGCTAGCTTTTTCATCGTTGCCCCGTCTTTGATATCACCCGTCAGCTGTCAACACATTGCCGACCATTGTCGGCTGAAAGCCTCCCAGCCTCAGTCTTTTTCACACACACACACACACACACACACACACACACACACACACACACACACACACACACACACACACACACGTGTGTGTCTAGACTGAAACCACGGTAAATGTGTGGGATGTAAACTTTTAAGTGAAAACCATGTAACACACGTTCTTCATCAATCAACGTCAGTGGGAACATTGCATCTAGTGAGAGTCTAACACCTTAATGTCTGGAACCTGAACGCAGGTCTTGTTAGGGATAGGTGACTTCTGCTTAGAAACTTTAACGGTTCCCTGACAGCTCGAGACACAGCCAGACTGCACTATTTGTCAAAGTGGGTGCAAATTTAGGAACAAACGATATCGTTTTCCCAACTGGGAAGGTGCAGGTTTCCACAGTTGATAATTGTCTAATGTGGGTTTTTTCGAGTTTTACTTTCCTATTTGAAAATTCAGTTAAAGTTGTTTGTCTGTACCTCATTTGCACATGAGCACGCACTCAGGGCACGCACACCGGCACACACACACACACACACACACACACACACACACACACACACACACACACACACACACAGAGAGAGAGAGAGAGAGAGAGAGAGAGAGAGAGAGAGAGAGAGAGAGATTAATTGTGTAGACTGAATTCTAGAAAACCTAATTCAAATTCGAAAAGTGTAAACCTTATTTACTTACTTACTTTCTGCCCACGAAGTCTAGGAACACCACAATATCAACGTTCAACTTTCCGCACATCAAGCTTTCAGTTGGCGCTCAGTCTCATCACACTAAAATCATTTTCTTCAGCCACACAAACATACACATATACACACAGAGGTCAGTCACCTTCCCCTATTTACACAATAAAGATTAATGACTTACCTCATGATACACTGGCAATCCGGGAACAGAAATCTACGGAAATCTCCCGAGACGACAGGAAATCAGCGAGAAAAAACGAGACTCGAACTGTGTTGAATGATAACAACAACAGCAGTAACACTATCGCCCCATCGCCGCCGTCGGCTTGACATACAGCGCGTGTCAATAGCTTAGGAAGAACAAACTCAGCAGACAAGGGGGGGGGGGGGGAACAAGCAGACGAGGGCCTACCATCTGGGAGGATAACATTGGCCGGATCTCTTTAGAAATTCTCGCTCCGCACACACACAGACTGTGTGTTTCCGAGTGCACAGCCCCTGCGGATGGACAATATCTAGATCTCAGATCTGACCAGTGACGACTGTTCTTACATTACTGGAGCGCTCAGTGTGGTCGTTGCGTCATCGAGTACGCTTCCGTTGGCTCAGTGCCAGAGATTTTTAACTTACATTTGCATCCTGTATTTAACGTAATATTTTTTTTGTTTTGTCTATTTTTTTAAGGTTTCAGAGTTTGTTTTATTTTTGCTTCAGTAGTACAAAGGGTGTGAGACGTGAAAATGTTTATATTTTGAAGGATCTGGTAGAGAGGGACTTTGGATAGCCGCAGAACAGTTTTTGTCGCTTGTGTGGCGTAGAGACACGAATAACTCACTAAATCGCTCCTCTTCTTTCGCAGAGTGTATGATCGAACAGCACGCAGAATACTCCAACTTGTGCCAGAACCGCAGCTTCACTGGGCTTATCTTTCCCGGCCTCAAAACAACTGGCATATTTCTCATCTGTTTGTATCGCGAGGCTGCTCGGCAGATTAGAACTGGGGCCGTCGTATAGGTTAAGTGGAGTTCTAAGGTCTGCAAATACAGCCAAAGGTTTTGTAGTTTCGGAAGCAAAGCTTAGCCCCGCCCGCCCCCCCCCCCCCCCCCCGGCCTAAGGGCATGAGCTTGTTTTATCTTCGTGTATACTCGGAGCAACTGAAGTTACTTGAAGAAGATATATTATACGTTTTCGTGTGTGTGTTTTTTTTTTTTTTTTTTTCACGATAAGATCGAGAATCATCAGTGATCTTTTTCATGACCAAACCAACGACGTGTGGGATAAATCGGATTTTTTTATGCACTTTTGAAAATTATGTGAAGGGGTAAAGTAAACAAAAACAAAACAGAAACGTACCGCAATTTACCGACAATACCATGTTTTTTTCTCAGTGCCTACTTAAGACATTGTTTTCACTCGGCCCAGTAGGGGAACAGTTTTAAACCAGTAGAGGTTTTTTTCCCCTTAGACAGTCTCCGTAATGGCTAAAACTGACTTAATTTCCACTTCGTTGCTTTATGGAACTGAAGTAGGTTAGGTGGTGAGCGAGTGTGTGTGTGTGTGTGTGTGTGTGTGTGTGTGTGTGTGTGTGTGTGTGTGTGTGTGTGTGATGTCCGGCCTGACTGTCATTTTCAAGAAAGCTGGGGAGGGGAGGGGGAGGGGAGATTGGGATGGGGGAGGGGTGTGCTAAAGGTGCGTAAGATACTGATGTACCTGATATGTTTTTGTGGGTAGGTGAGCGTTTTGGAATTTAACGTCCTCTTCTGCCACGTATGGGTGATATCGAAGACGGGACAACGAGAAATAAAAACCAGCACAAATATTTGGCCCCAGCCGGGACTTGAACTCACGAAACGAGCATTGAAAGTCCAGCGCTCTACCATTCGGCTATCCCGGCTCCCCCATATGTCTTGGTAATGAGAAGACACGTGGGTTCCCCCCTCCCCCTCCCCCCCCCCCTCCCCTTATTCTAAGCGCTTTGCTTCTTCAATTTCTATTGACTCCCCCAAAAAACAAACAAACAAACAAAACCATCAACAACAACAAACAAACAATCTACAAAACAAACGACACCAAACAAACAAACAAACAAACAACAACTTGATACCACCTCCACCACCACCACAATAACAACAAAACCAACCAAAAAAACCCCACGAAACCCCCAAAATACCAAAACATCATCATCATCAACAACAACAACAACAACAACAACAACAAAAACAACAACAAGCAACCCCAAGACAAAAAAACAAAAGCTGCATGCTCAGAGGCGCAATCAAAACCCACTGTCTATACTGAGAAACCTTTTAAAACATCAAGCACAGGTCCAGACTACTAAATAAAACCACCAAACCACCACTTACACTGAAAACAGCATTAATAGACAAATGGCACGTAAAACTAGACCCCATACCTTACGAACTACAAGCTGGGCTTATGATGGCTTCGCTTAGAGTGCAACTGAAGTATCTCCATATCTTGTCGATCTTCACCTCTGTCACTCTCTCCCTACACAACGCGTCGGTTGCGGGCATAGAACAAGTGGAGGCCGATAAACAGAGGCAAAAAGGCAAGGCGGGAAAAAAACTGCATCCAGATTCCCGCGAAAAATAAACTACGGCTAATCGACAGGCGTATCGCTGGCAACAATGGGGTTTTCGCTGTGCTGGTTTGAACTTTATCTCGATCGCACGGCCGCCTGTTGAGCGTTTAACTCGAGATGTAAGTTACTGGGGTTTTGTGTGTGTGTGGGGGGGGGGGGGGGGGGAGAGACTTTGACTTGGGTGCTTTAGTTAACAACGGCGCGGCTCTCCATATCCCTTCCGATCCCCATCCCTTATCCGAGGCCTCCTCTCCCCCTCCCTTTTGTGAGAGCTTCCCAAAGGATAGGCGCCATGAAAATCGTCATTATTATTATTATTAAGATGTTGGTTACAATAACTATTTTTCGAACGCCGTTGAAAGGGGGGGGGGGGGGGGGGGGGGGGAGAGAGAGGGAGCAAGCGGGATTTTGCCTACCTAGGTCGGCTCCTACCCAGAGCGAGTGTGCTATGGGTCCAATGGGGAGGCTGTTGCCACACAGCCGAGATTCACCCACTTCACGGGTGCGACTTTGGGGGTGCTTCCCTTGGTATGACACGTCTTGCGATGTGGATGATTACACGGCCGGCGCCGCATGTGCCGTAGTTCCCGGGCCTGGTTAATGCCGGGATATTTATGACAGGAAGCGTGGAATGCGGCCCTGTCCCGCAGTCCCAAACCACACGGACCTCCATAGCATCATCTTACCATCATCCTCATCTCCATCATCATGCGTAATAAAAATTGCCCCAGTTTCCGAGCCCTCCGAGGATTCCATCCATTACCTGTGAGGAACACCACTGGCACTGGCAAAATAGTTGGGGCAGAAAAATAAATTGTATGTTCTCTAGTTTCAATAAAACGTAGACCTAAAGAAGAGACGGCCAAGCCTGATTTATATTAACATGCTTTCTTTGCGCAGTGGGAATCGATTTCGTCTCCAGTTTCTCGGCCTGTTCCGCCTCACTTCTCGGGCACGCTCGGGTGATTCTACAGGAAGACAAATGAAGGAATCAGACAGCAACGCAACAGCCGTCAGGGATGAGCAGTTTTCCCAGAAACCATCCCCTGCCTCATCCTTGCCGCCTGTCAGCCTGTCCGTTGTCAGCGCCAGACGTGTGTAATGTAACAGCCATTTAAGCTGAACCCGGGAGCACGATTTTGAATGCATTTAGCAAATGAAAGCTGTAGGGTTGGGGGGTGGGGGTGTTTGGGGTTTAACGTCCTTTTCCACTGCATAGGGTGATATCAAAGACGGGGCAACGATGAAAACTTACTTACTTACTTAGGCCCTTGGCTCCACGTGGAGCATAGGCCATCGACAACCCTTCGCCATCGCACTCTGTTCTGGGCTAGTCTTGCCACTCCAGTCCAGTTGGTCCCCTGCTTACATAGCTCTGCCTCAGTGTCCCGCCTCCAGCTGTTGCGAGGCCGGCCTCTCTTCCTTTTCCCCTGCGGGTTCCATGTCAGGGCTTGGCGTGTGGTGCTGGATGCTGGCTTCCTGAGGGTGTGTCCAATCCAGCCCCACTTCCTCCTCAGGATCTGCTTGGCCACTGGTTCCTGCCCCGCTCGCTCCCACAGCTCTTCATTCCGGATCTTCTCTGGCCATCGGATGTTGAAGATGCGCCTCAGACAGGTGTTGAGAAATGTCTGGATCTTCTGCTGCATCGTCTTCGTTGTCCTCCATGTTTCGCATCCGTAGAGCAGAACTGACTTCACGTTGGAGTTGAAGATGCGAAGTTTGGTTCTTATGCTGACAACTTTGGATGCCCAGACGTTCTTCAGCATGACCATTGCTGCCCTTGCCTTGCCGATTCTGGCTGTGACGTCTCGGTCTGTGCCTCCCTGTCCATCAACCACACTCCCCAGGTAGACAAAAGACTCCACCTCCCTGATGGGCTCTCCACCGACTGTGACTGGTGTGTTGGCAGTGGTGTTGATCTTCATCAGCTCGGTTTTCTTCCTGTTGATCTTGAGCCCTGTTCCGGCTGATGTGGCTTCCAGGCACGTAGTCTTGTCCTGCATCTGGCTGTGGCTGTGAGACAGGAGCGCCAGGTCGTCCGCGA
The DNA here is from genome assembly GCA_018292915.2 of Batillaria attramentaria. Classification (NCBI taxonomy): domain Eukaryota; kingdom Metazoa; phylum Mollusca; class Gastropoda; family Batillariidae; genus Batillaria; species Batillaria attramentaria. Next base: position 407,564 of record JACVVK020000113.1, on the reverse strand, counting down.
AGTCGAGGTCATCCAGCTGCGTCCAGAGCGTCCACTGTATCCCGTTTTTCCTGCCTGCTGTAGTGGTCTTCATGATCCAGTCGATGACCAGGAGGAAGAGAAACGGGGACAACAGGCATCCCTGGCGGACTCCGGTCTTCACCTCGAAGCTTTCTGACAACTGGCCGGCATGGGCAATCCTGCAGCTCATGTCTTGGTAGGTGCACTGGATCAGGGAGATGATCTTCCCGGGAACTCCATAGTGCCTTAGCAGCTTCCACAGCGCCTCTCTGTCTACACTGTCGAAGGCCTTCTCATAGTCTATGAAGTTGATGTAGAGGGGGGAGTTCCACTCCAGTGACTGCTCCACAATGATGCGTAGGCTGGCAATCTGGTCAGCGCAGGACCTGTTCCTGCGAAAGCCTGCCTGCTGGTCTCGGAGCATGGGGTCGACTGCCTCTCTCATCCTCTCCAGTAGAATTCTGTTGAGAACCTTGCCTGGCACTGACAGGAGCATGATCCCTCGGTAGTTGCTGCAGTCCCTGAGGTCCCCTTTCTTTGGCAGCTTGATGACGATCCCTTCTTTCCACTGGGCTGGCACCTCTTCCTTCTCCCAGATCTTGCTGAACAGGCTGTGCAGCATGTTGACGGCTGTCTCTGTGTCTGCTTTAATGGCTTCTGCTGGTATCTCGTCCGGCCCTGCAGCTTTCCCATTTCTCAGTGTCATGATGGCTTTCCTGATCTCCGCCTTAGAGGGCTTGTCGCAGTTGATGGGTAGTTCTGTCTCAGCTGGTGGGATGTCTGGTGGTGTTTCAGGGATGGGGCGATTTAACAGCTCCCTGAAGTGTTCTGCCCATCGCTTCAGCTGTTCCTCAGTTGTTGTCAGTGGGTGCCCGTTCTTGTCCTTCACTGGTTTGTCTGTCTGCTGAAATTTGCCCGCGAGCTTCTTGGTCACCTGGTACAGGTCTTTTAGATTCCCTTGTCGGGCTGCTTCCTCTGCTTGACTGGCCAGGTTGTCGATGTAGTCCCTCTTGTCCTTCCTGGTGCTCCTCTTCACTTCTCTGTCAGCTGCTGTGTATTCCTCTTGTGCCTTTGCCTTAGCTCTTCTTGTTCGGCTCGTGTTCAGTGCAGTTTTCTTCTCTTTCCTAACTTCCAGCTTCTGGATGGTATCAGCAGAGATCCATTCCTTATGTTGGGTCTTTCTCTTGCCAAGGACCTCTTCGCATGTGTCGTGCCAGAGTTTCTTGCTGTGTTCCCACTGTGTCTCGATGTCCATTTCACTGTCTTCTATCAGGTCTTGCAGTGGCTGGAACCTGTTGGAAAGGCTGATCCGGAATGCTGCTTGTGTGTCTGTGTTCCTGAGAAGTCCAACGTTGTACCTGGTCCGTGTGCTGTTGGCGTTGGTGTGCCTCTTAAGCCGAAGTCTCAATGTTGTTGCAAGAAGGTGGTGGTCTGATGATACATCGGCCCCCCTCATCACGCGCACATCCCGCCACGATCTCCTGAACTTCCGGCTGATGCAGATGTGATCAATCTGGTTCTCCGTGACATGGTCCGGCGATCTCCATGTGGCCTTGTGGATGCGCTTGTGTGGGAAGATGCTGCCTCCTATCACTAGCTGGTTCAGGGCACAAAAGTCTGCAAAGCGCTCGCCATTTTCGTTCATCTGTCCCAGTCCGTGTGTTCCCATGGTGTAACGATGAAAAAGCCAGCACAAATATTTGGCCCCAGCCGGGATCGAACTCACGACCCGAGCATTAGAAGTCCAACGCTCCACCATTCGACAACCCCGGCTCCCCGATGAAAGCAGTAAAAAGAAGCCCAGTGCAGCGCTTTTCAGAACTCAAACCCTCCTAGTGTCTTAGCGCCTTCCAAAGGTGCTGTTTCTCACCTGTACTCAAGAACCATCGCACAATCCCGCAAAATTCCGTATGATGTCATCTTAGTGTAAGTCCAAGGCGTAGCCCGGCCTACCTAGCTGCAACACCTGTCAATCACTGATGCCTGAGGGAAGTAACTCTGTAAAAGGGGAACAGCTTTGTTACAAAAGTTTATTCAAACCTGAAATTGGCCGTGACGTCATTCTTGACCGTGACGCCAAGATGGCTGATGGCTTCAAGAGGAAAAGAACACAGGATGGTGCGTTCACGCTGCGGCGGTCTACGATGCACAACTAAAGAGAAGTATACAGCAGACAAATCGAAGCCTTTGAAACGCAATGTTTATTGTGGAATTACACAATATATAAGAGTGAACTGGTCGTAGAAATCCGACCTCAATCTGGCATGCGGCAAGAGATCCTTAGTCACTCTGGTTTCCATGGTTTCCTAAGATGATGTCATGTTAATGTAGGATTACGAAAATATATGAAAAACCTCGTACCTCGTGATCGTCGCTGGAAGGGTTTCAGTTGACAACTCCGTTCGGCGCGACCACGATTTTTGGGTTTTCTGTTCAAGAACTCAAATAAGACCATAAACTGTGACTGTTTAACCCTATATGAGACCCCTCACCTACTGGACTTGAGGTAGGCTACTGTGGCCACCCAAGGCAGTTTGTACTTCTAGAAACCAGGTGCAATGCCAGGTGTTATTGTAAAGATTAGTGTAGTTTTGTTAGGATCCGTTGAACAAACTTCACAGTTGTTTTGACAAGATGACAGAACACGCAGTAAAACTATCTTCAATTCAGGTACCGCTCGTGCTTTGCGAGTAGTTTTGTCCTAACCTCTCCTGCACTTTGCATGTTACTAAGGTATCATTTTGCGACTGATTCACTGGCCGCAACTTGGTGTGTGCGGAATTAAAATCTTTGACCTACCTCAAACACTACCCATGCCTTTATCCCTCTACTTCGGTCATTAATTTCGAGGTCCACCCACTGATGTACTTGTGTAAACACGTCAGACAGATCTCGGTTCTATGACCGGGTAGATAATGGATGACGGGGTTAACCCACCCCTTCATCCCTTTACTTCGGTCATTAATTTCGAGGTCCACCCACTGATGTACTTGTGTAAACACGTCAGACAGATCTCGGATCTATGAGCGGGTAGATAATGGATGACGGCTTTAACCCTTCGACTGCTGGACCTGGCAGATGGCGAAGTTTTTGGGACACTGACAGCGCTAGCCGCCAAAGGGAGACTACTGCCGCCTCCGGCTGTAAGCACTTCACAAACCAATGAGTTCACAATCAGATGCCCAGCGGATATATTACTTCTCTCAAGCGTGGGCTGGGATCCTCCTGCAATCCGATATATGCCACGTACGCATTGGTAATGGCTTACTTTGTCTATGAATGGTTTAATTTGTCTGTTAATGGTTTCATTTGTCTGTCTTGACCAAGATCACGGCTTCGTCCTTGAAAGAAATTCTGTCTGGGGTTAAAGCGTTTAACCGGGATGTTATTCAACCATGCCAAGGACAGCTACATGGAAACTGCTAATTTTCTTGATACTGACGTAGTATACACGGGGCGGTCGGTGGTCTAGTGGTTAAGACTTTATTGGTTCAGGTTCGAGTCCCACTCGAGGCAGAGAATTTTTCTTTCTCGTGTGTGGCACCGTTCATTTAGGCCGACCGTCGGGGGTTCTCTCCGGGTACTCCGGCTTCCTCCCCTCTGCTTTGGAAATGTTCAGCCGACAACTTGAAATTCGAAAATGAATGCAATGCTAAAATTCCGAAACTGAAGTTGCTGAGCTGGCCCTTCGCACCACGTGATTGTAATGTGTTCATGTCTGTGTGTGAGAAAAGGCGTGTGATTAACGTGAGTGTGCGTGTTGGGTATAGCTCGCTGCGCTTTGAGCCAAATATTTGGTATATATTTTAAAGCGCCTACACATTAAAGCGAGTAGTAGTAGTAGTAGTAAATAACATGATTATTCAGTCATTAATCACTGATTACTGATTTACTCTGCCCTTCCACACCGTGTCAGCCTGCTTGTTGTGAGATATTGTTTAACTTTGAATGTTCCCTGTGAGTCTGTGTGTATGAAAGTGGTGTATGTAGTTATGATGTACGGCGCTTAGAGCCTGTTTTATTTCATGTATAGGCGCCTTATAAGTCGTCCTTCTTCTTCTTCTTCTTCTTATTATTATTTCTCATAAAACATAACAAAAACTTCAAAATACAACCAGCTCCCCAGGTTCACATCTTGTTCGTGCGAAAACGTAACGACACAGCTGTGTTTCGCATCGCGCAAATACTAGATCACAAATTCAATTCAGCAAAACACAAACCCGGTCAAGTACTTGCTTGTTCTAATTTGTCCCGAACTAAACAACCCCGCCCTCTGAACAACTTGAAACGCCGCCCGCAGCTCCCCTGGGTCTATAGACCAAAGAGCAGAATAGGATAAACAGGACTAGCGAGAACCAATGTCTGTGTACAGGTAGAAAATGGAATGGGACCACAGTGTTAGGAGTGAAGAATGAACGGCAATTATCTAAACGAGGAATTACCGCGTTATAGGTTGATAAACATTATAAACGTTCTCTCTGGCAGGTCTGCCGTACGAGGCGCTCACTTAAAGGGACACATGTTGACTGCTCCAACCTTACAGGGCGTAGGTAGCACCATTTTGTCTGTACTGACAGAGATTACGGCTTCCTATCCTATCCTAAGCCCTCTTTTCACGTTATGTGTGTGAGCTGTATTTGCGCTTTTTTGCCAGTGAGAACAACACACTCAAAATTTCTCTTACTCTTCGGATTATTTGCCTATTTCTTTCTGCTTGTGGATTTGAAGTTTCTCTTCAAATCAGTAGTGTTTTAGTGCTTGCACTTTCTTCGACTCAAACGCACTAGGCGCAGCGACCGTTTTGGAAAAGAACTCCCCAGCCCTCAAGGGGCGCAACTGATACCGAACGTCCGGTTTCCTGGTGAAACAGCGCTATAGGTAGGACTGACGTCAACCGCCGGCTTCTGATTGGCTGTACCAAACCCAGCCCAAACCTAGCCCGTAATCCTAAACCTCAGTTATTCTGATCATCGTTTCAAACCCGAAACTTCATTCAACCTAGATTACTAACCCTAAACCTCATTCAGATTGGGTTGGTACATAAACCTCCTTCAATCTACGTGC
>JACVVK020000113.1:392500-395000 GCA_018292915.2 Batillaria attramentaria | reverse complement strand
TTGGCTTTCCCCCGTGGTTATATAATCTCTCACCTGAAGCCCGCTCTACTGATACTGATAGTAAGCGCGCGCGAAATGCCACAAGGCGCGTTCTGCAGTCAGAGTTTGAGTGATTCGAACGTTCAGGCTATAGGTAGGTCGTACTCAGTCTTGCAATAGATGCACAATTCAAAATGTACCTGAGTGGTTGGATGTTTGGGGGGTTAACGTCTTTTTCCACCACATACGGGTGATATCAAAGACGGGGCAACGATGAAAAAGCCAGCACAAATATTTGGCCCCAGCCGGGATACGAACTCACGACCCGAGCATTAGAAGTTCAACGCCGGCTCTACCATTCGGCCACCCCGGCTCCCCCGAAATGTACCTGATGTTAGGTCTGCCCCCCTCCGGCATCATCCGGCATTTGCTTGGACATAAAAGCTGTTGTGGAAATTTCCTACGCCGGCCTTTCGTCTTTGAGACATCAGCTTTAAATTGCCTGTTTGATGTTAGAACGACGGAATGTTTCCCTTTAACTGTTTGATGTTTATATAATATAACACACATAACACACATAAAACAGCATAAATCGGCAAACGAAAATGTATCTTGGAAAGGAAGGTTTCATCATTTCCTCTTCTGTCCATTGCTAGATTTTAGAAAAATTCTGGAAAAGTTTCCAAAATGAGATGGCATCTGGGACTGTGCATGTCTTGTCCCGTCTTCAAAATCACACGAAACGACTACGACTGACTTCATGCCGGGATGACCCCCCAAAAAACAACAACAACAACAAACCACCAAAAACAATAACAAACAAACAAACAAAAAACAAAACGACAACAACAAAACAACAACAAAAAACAAAAAACAAACAAACAAACAAACAAACAAACAAACAAACAAAAAACTAACAAAAACAAAAAACAAACCAAAAAAACAACAACAACCCAACAACAAAAACGAACAAACAAACAACAAAAATTACCGCCGCCACATTTTAAGATGTGCATCCATTCCAAGTCTGACTAAGACAGGTCTAATACCCTACGATCCTTACCTGTGTCCACCTGCCTCTCATTGCTCCATGTGCACCGGGGCCAAAAGTGTACAGCGTCAAACGGGGTGTAGAGCGCTCATTCGTGATTTTCGTGATTTTTGTATTGTGTAGGGCAAGGTGCATGCCAGGGGGCCGCAACAAGAGACAAGCTGCCAGTGAAGCTGGGACTTCGTGCGTTGAAGAGTGGCAGAGGCGACGCGAGGGGGTTTTTGATGAAGCGGCTTTCTGGCCGAAAGAGAAAGTAGACTATCATCACTCCAGTGAGGTCTGAGCGGAGAGGAGACATTCAATTTTTTTTTTTAACTCCTCTCCTTGAATTTTCTGTGCATGGTAATGTTGTTTCTAGATTTATGCAGTTTTAGGGATAAGTATGATGCCTGAGGTTAATAGGGAATATATAGGCATTTTGAGACCTCGCCCATTTGTGTTCTTTGACCACAGCGGCGAGGCGTTGGTCGGTGATACGCACAATCTATAGTCTGTACACTCTGGTATCTCGTGGTGCCGCGCGACCTGCAGCTGAATCAGGCGGATTGAGAGCAAAGTCTGTCAGATCCTGGCCGGGGAGCCGCGTGCTGAGATCGAAATGGGCAGGTATCTGCTGGACTAATTTGTTTGGCCCAGATGCGCAAAACTCACTGTCCGTACGTACTGGTGATGTACCGTGGCTCAGAGTAACATAGACCAAGGCCCGCGCCCGTATGTAGAACTCGAGGTTAATTTAACCCACGGCTACGGGCCCAAACCAGACCTAGGACAAAAGAAACCCCAAAACAAAATTTTATTTTAAAAAAAAGGAGGCGAAGAAAGGAATAAATAAATCCTTCTATAACGGCTTTGGTATCTTGTTGGAATGGACCCTCTTCCTGATTTTTTTTAAAACCCTAGAGCTAGTTTAGTTCGAGAATAGACTAACCCGGGACTTAAACCCCTAACCTCGACTTCTACATGCGGAGCCAGGACCCTGTAGTACCCCTAGCACTGGCTAACTCTAAAGGTGCAACTCGCGTCACGTTCTGGGCTCTGATGCATGAAAGGAAACTAGACTAGTCTGAGACCGTCTTAGCTCTAGGCTCATACTTATTATGTCGGGGATATCATCAGCGAGTATTTAAAAAAAATGATGATGATGATGAGGAGGAGGAGGAGGATTTGTCTGGAGCCCAACCTCCTGCTGGAGCTCCGGCTGGGCGCCATACAATAGCAAAACCGTGCACATGCAGTCATACATACACTCAGTGCACATGCAGTCATACATACACTCAGTGCACATCCAGTCATATATACACTCAGTGCAAATGCAGTCATACATACACTCAGTGCACATGCAGTCATACATACACTCAGTGCACATGCAGTCATACATACACTCAGTGCACATGCAGTCATACATACACTCAGTGCACATGCAGTCATACATACACTCAGTGCACATCCAGTCATATTTACACTCAGTGC
>JACVVK020000113.1:375000-390000 GCA_018292915.2 Batillaria attramentaria | reverse complement strand
ATTTGCCGCGGAAATAGCACATTGTCATAACTATAACTTGTCCCAATGACACCGAACGCAGAATTCTGGTATGAAGGGGCCCGATGCATGACTACAGGGAGGCTAGGACGCAAGTCCGTGACAAGTTTGACTAAGCTCAGACTACAAGATTGGTACGAGATACACGCCAAAGGACACGAATGCACGAGGCATCATAATGCCTGTATATTCCCTTTTAGCCTCAGGCATCATAGTCACCAGTAAAAAATATTTCAATCTAGAATTTAAAAAAAAAAAAAAAATGCACGGACCATTCAGGGGCACGCACCTGACAGAAATTTTAAAAAATTATAGTCTCCTATCAGGCTTCACTGGAGTAATGAAGGTCTACTTTCTTGTCAGGTCAAACAGCCACTTCACTCAAATGCATTCGCGTCACCTCTGCCTGCCTTGTGCGCAAAGGGTCTCCGGTTTGCTGGCGGCTAGCCTCCTCTTGCAACCCCCCTGGCATGCACCGTGCCTTGCAAATACAAAAATCAGGAAAATCACGCTTTCTATGACCAGTTTTCTCCCTTGCCGCAACAAGCACGCATTTTTCGTGGCAGAGCACAAAGTTGCCACGAAAAATGCATGCATGCTGCGGTTCTGTCTATACATGGGGGACAACTCATGCAGGCAATAATCTCTGATCAGGCTGAAAATGTACTTCGCGCGTGAACGCGACAAAACTCACCGCTTCCGTGCGCACTGTGAAATACCACGCCAAGTTGTTCAGAACTGTCCACTTTCCTTGTCACCGAGTATGTTTGTGTTTTCCTTCTTAGACTTAGGTATCACTGACTTGTCCCTGCGCAGGTCTCGGCTAGCCGATTTTGCGTCAGTGCAGAGGGTAAGCGCAGTGAGGCCCGATGGTACAGAGTTGGGATAGCACATGCATGCATGACTATAACAGCTACATGTTCATACAATCCCCATCAAGTTACAGCGGTAATACTTGATGATAGAGCTAAGTCTCAGACCAGTCTATTCTCTTTTTATGCATCAGACCCCTGGGCCTGTAGGTAAAACTCGAGGTTAATTTAACCGGCTACAATCCTATGACCAGGACTAGGACAGAGAAACCCCAAAACAAAATTAAGTGAAAAAGGAAGCGAAGAAAGACAAAAATCCTTCTATAACGGCATAGGCATCTTGCTGGAATGGGCCCTCTTCCTGATATTAAAAAAAAAACAACAACAAAAAAAAACAAGAGAAAATTTAACCCTAGAGCTAGTTTAGTTAGAGGTTAGACTCTAACCCGGGGCTAAACTCCCTAACCCGGACTTTTACATGCGGCCCCAGGTTATGAAGCAACGGTAAGAGAATTACTGGCTGTAAACCTGGCACACAATCAGGGTTAATGGGTCATGTTCCAAACGAGAAAATACTTCAACTGGTGCCCCGGCTTAGCCTCATATTTCAGACAGTGACGTACTGCGCTCGGGGTGCACATATGTTCCTCGCCTTCAGACGGAGAATGATATAAGAGAGAGAGAGAGAGAGAGAGAGAGAGAGAGAGAGAGAGAGAGAGAGAGAGAGAGCAAATTGCAATATTCTGCTGACTGCAAGCAAAACCCGCTGGCAACTTTTTGGAGTATCGTAAATAGCTGCTTGTTTGGTGTTTTGACGTCCTCATCCACAGCGTAACGTTGATACAGGAGTAGCAAAGGTGGCGAACGAAGAAACAGGCACCACAATATGTTGGCTCCAGGCCGCGAATCGAACCAGCAACCCGTACATTCAGTCAACAGCTCAGCCCCCCCCCCCCCCAAAAAAAAAAAAAAAAAAAAAAAAATCCTGTGTTTTCTGGTGCAGAGCACGGATTAGGAACAGCGCACAAGCTACCTCGTGTCTGAGGTTGATTTTTCGGGCTGAAACGCGAACTGCATTGACAGTCCAACGCTTTTGCAGCTCCGCTATGTCGTGTCAACGAAGTGTGGCATAAGGACCGAGGGGTCATGTTTGGTGTTTGTTTGAGGTACCCGGCTGTTTGGCGAATGTGCTCGTCTGTAGTGATTTTTGTTGTCATGAAAAAGCGTGATTTTCGTGATTTTTGTGTTATGTAGGTCAAGGTGCATGCCAGGCGGTCACAAAAAGAGGCAAGCTGCCAGTGAAGCTGGAACTTTCTGCACAGAGGTCGAACACAAGTGAGGCAAGCGGATTTATGCGAACTGGCTCTCTGGCCTAAAGAGAAAGTAGACGTGCATTAGGCTACTCCAGTGAGGCCTGAGCGGAAATAGGAGACATTCAAATTTTTTAAAACCCCTTTCAGGTGCGTGCCTTTGAATGGTCTGTTCATGGTAGTAATTGTTTCTAGATTGAAACATATTTAGGGGTGACCATGATGCCTGAGGCTAATAGGGAATATATAGGCATCTTGAGGCCCTGTGTATTTGTGTCCTTCGGCCTGTGCATCGTCAGCCGATGCGGGTGGCTGAACCTTGAGCGAGTCTCAGGTACGGACTTAGCAGAGAACGTAACACGTTTCGTACCCGGCTCGCACGAGTTTCCCATGTTTATATACATTTATTTATTTATTTATTTATTTATATCCGGTCGTCGACGGAGAGGCTTCTCAAAATTTCCAAGCGCAACCTCAAATCCTTTGGCGAGCGCTCTTTCAGTTTTGTCGCACCAACGTTTTGGAATTCTCTGTCAGCAGATCTGAGAAATGCGCCAACACTGTCTGTTTTTAAGAGTAATGTTAAAACGTTCTTCTATTGTAAAGCTTTCCATTAATTTCCCGTGTCCGCAACTAGTCCGTTTCACCAGTGTGTGTCTGTCCACTGTTTGTAAAATGTGCGTGAGTGTCGGTGAGTGATTGGCGCATTGAGTTTATTCCAAAGAAATGCGCCCTACAAATGCCATTTATTATTATTCATTATTACTATATTCTTTTTCGGTTTGGGCCCTGTATGCCAAAACCAGGCAAGATGAACGGTTCCTTGACGGCTCTTACTGGGGGAGCCGGGGCGGCCGAATGGTAGTGCGTTGGACTTCTAATGCTCGGGTCGTGAGTTCGTAGCCCGGCTGGGGTCAAATATTTATGCAGGCTTTTTCATCGTTGCCCCTTCTTTGATATCACCCGTATGTGGTGAAAAAGGACGTTAAGCCCCCGAACACCTCACCCCCCCCCCCCCCGGCTCTTACTGTAGCAAACACGAGTATAATCAGAGTGCAAAACTCACACTTAGCCTAACTTAAATCCATGCAGAAATTCATTAGGGTTTTTTTTTTTTTTTTTTAGCGAGGTCACCGGTGCACAACCCCAAGCTTACTTGGTACGAATTGAGTTAATAAGTGTACATGAACACCCTTGAAACCACAGCTGGAGGCAACTTCAAAACCTGTCGGTACTTAAAACTGACTGAACGATGAATAATTAAAAAGATAAATTTACTCGTCCCTCGCGTGGAAACTTAGTAAGGAGATAAGTGGGTACTTTTGAAAACCTGTGTCTGTGATAGTTATGCACTGAATGTTGTAAACCCAAGTTTCGTGCCTATCTTTGATTCATTTATTTTATGTCTATCTTTAATGTAATTGAAAATTCTCTACATGGAGAGGCAGCACGTGTTTCACATCCAAACATGCACTTTTAAGCGGCACCTAGTAGGATGAGCAAGTCCCATCGTGTCAAATACTGTTTTTGCACAGATGCTGCCACTGTTGGTTTAAAAAAAAAATTATTTATTACTCTATTTTGGCATTTTGGTACATATTTTTACACAACAGACGGTTACAGACGTATGAGTGTACAGGATAAACAAAGTACATGATTGTATTCCTACAAACACACACGCGTGCATACATACATACATACATGTACATGTATGCATATATATACAAACATTATGTGACCACGCCGCGGATACGTCAGTTTAGACTGAGCGATGTCGGACATAGCGCAAGCTATGCTACTACCTGTAAGTACACGTATTTGAAAGCAATTTTGTTAGATTAAAGACAATAGCAAAAGGCAAGAAAGAAAAGTGTGGAAAAGGGGGGGGGGGTAAAAAAAGGGGGGGGGGGGAGAAGCAGAGAGGGCGATGCTGCCACTATTGAGTCAATAGTCCTCCCAAACTGTATTTTACAGCTTTGTAAACTCGTAATGGGGTGGTCGGTGGTCTAATGGTTAAGAGACTTGTCAGCAATGCGAGAGGTCAGGGGTTCGAGTCCCACTTGGGGCAAAGAATTTTTCCTTCTCGTATGTGGCACCGTTCATTCGGGCCGACCGTCGGGGGTTCTCTCCGGGTACTCCGGCTTCCTCCCCCTCTGCTTTGGAAATGTTCAGCCCACAAAATTTGAAACATTAATGCAACTCTGAATTCCGAAATGTAAATAGCTGAGCTGACCCTTCGCACCACGTGATTGTAATGTGTTTGTTTATGTCCAGTGTGTGAGAGAATGCGTGTGCCTCACGTGAGCGTGCGTATTGGGTTCAGTACGCGCCGCTTTGAGCTGATTCATGAAATTGGATAAAGCGCCTATAAAATACTTATTATGTATTATTATTGTTGTTGATAGTAGTAGTAGTAGTAGTAGTATGTCGCCAGCGACCTCGTGCGAGTTGCACTGAGACGGCCACTTACTTACTTACTTACTTAGGCCCTTGGCTCCACGTGGAGCATAGGCCATCGACAACCCTTCGCCATCGCACTCTGTTCTGGGCTAGTCTTGCCACTCCAGTCCAGTTGGTCCCCTGCTTACATAGCTCTGCCTCAGTGTCCCGCCTCCAGCTGTTGCGAGGCCGGCCTCTCTTCCTTTTCCCCTGCGGGTTCCATGTCAGGGCTTGGCGTGTGGTGCTGGATGCTGGCTTCCTGAGGGTGTGTCCAATCCAGCCCCACTTCCTCCGCAGGATCTGCTTGGCCACTGGTTCCTGCCCCGCTCGCTCCCACAGCTCTTCATTCCGGATCTTCTCTGGCCATCGGATGTTGAAGATGCGCCTCAGACAGGTGTTGAGAAATGTCTGGATCTTCTGCTGCATCGTCTTCGTTGTCCTCCATGTTTCGCATCCGTAGAGCAGAACTGACTTCACGTTGGAGTTGAAGATGCGAAGTTTGGTTCTTATGCTGACAACTTTGGATTTCCAGACGTTCTTCAGCATGACCATTGCTGCCCTTGCCTTGCCGATTCTGGCTGTGACGTCTCGGTCTGTGCCTCCCTGTCCATCAACCACACTCCCCAGGTAGACAAAAGACTCCACCTCCCTGATGGGCTCTCCACCGACTGTGACTGGTGTGTTGGCAGTGGTGTTGATCTTCATCAGCTCGGTTTTCTTCCTGTTGATCTTGAGCCCTGTTCCGGCTGATGTGGCTTCCAGGCACGTAGTCTTGTCCTGCATCTGGCTGTGGCTGTGAGACAGGAGCGCCAGGTCGTCCGCAAAGTCGAGGTCATCCAGCTGCGTCCAGAGTGTCCACTGTATCCCGTTTTTCCTGCCTGCTGTAGTGGTCTTCATGATCCAGTCGATGACCAGGAGGAAGAGAAACGGGGACAACAGGCATCCCTGGCGGACTCCGGTCTTCACCTCGAAGCTTTCTGACAACTGGCCGGCATGGGCAATGAGACGGCCACTTGGCCCTACCTATAGTCTTCCATACAATCGCGTCATTTCACTTGCAAGTGATGTGGGCGGAAGGCGCATGTTTTGGCTCACGTTTTGGCTCATATCTTAGCAACGACAGCCCCCCCCCCCCCAAATGGTTCATATTTTGCACACATCTAATTGGTATCATGTTCTTGTCACGGTTGTGAGCTTTTGTCGGTCTGTGAGCTTAAAAGACCCGCATGGTGTATCTTTAAAACTTGTGTGGTGCAAACTTGAAGTGCAAGGGAACTTCAAAGAGCATCAACTAGTAACTCGCCTCAGTTACCAACACCGTTAAACACGTTAATTCCATGTGTACTTGGCTTCCGTGTATTCCTTCTATTTCTTTACTTTCCTTTGAACTCTTGTCCAGTGGTCGCTGTTTTATTCCTTCACCCTTTTTTCCACTCTACTCTGATCCATACCTACATCCGATAGTACTCGCATGATAATTACGAATGCGGTAGGTTAAAATGGTAAGTAATCAATACTGACTGTTAAAGCACTTGTCCATCTGTCTGAGTACCGAGAAATTGTGCTTTTAAGATGCTGTCACTGTGCAGGTGCCTAAGTGGTACGACTGATGTTAGACACTACCAAATGACCTCAGAATGGTCTGTGAGCCTGAAAGTCTTAAAACAGGGCCTTTAAACATCTTCCATCAGTCCGACCAGTCAGCAGAGGGTGGACCCCCCACATACATTTAATTGTGCACCGTACGTTATCTTGTAGGTACGGGTGTCCGGTGCAGGAAGAGCCAGAAGTTAAAAGGTGCCGCAGACAGCTCGGTAAAGTGGTTCCTGACAGTGGCCTTGCCCTCTTTTCGTCGCGTCAAGATAGGAAACCGTCGAGTAGACACGGCTGACGTGCGCATGAAAGGAACTTCATGGGTACGCTTGTGGGGTTTTATGCTGGATGATTTATGCCCTTGATTGTCTATGAGCGTCAGAACAAGAATGGTCACAAATGAATAGCATGAATGGTGATTTAATTGTGCTTATTCTGGACTTTTATCGCGACTTTTTAAAATTAGTAATGATTACTGGGATCTTCTAGCCGTTTGTACTGTTACACTTGTCAGTATACAATACCTGCTGGTTACACTCGGAGAAAGCAATATTAACAAAGAAAAACAACCCAACAACAACAACAGCAACACTACCATCGCTACCAACACCGCCACCACTTACGACTACAACAATAAAAGAAAGCAAAAAGAAAAACCAAATCAAACCAAACCAAACCAAAACACTGAAAACAAAACAAAACAAAACCAAATAACATAGGGGAAGTTAATGAGAATTCATCTCAGTGATGACGGCGGCACAGCACAAAACACAGCAAGCTTTTCTTTTTTTTAAAAAAAGTACTAATTTCTGATAATATCTCATTGTGTTACAACGCACAGAAGGCTGCATCTCGAATCAGATGTTACATGTACGGCCCTCGACAACCAAACCAACACATCACTAACCGTCACAGGAATTTCCCGGTACACGTCAGCCACCACTGCCTTGAGGCGTCGCTTCAACCGTGATACTGACAAGAGCGCTTTTCTTGCTCCGCATTGCTTTCTCGTGAGGGATGGTGAAATGTAATCATTCGTCGCTGTTTGGTCACGCGCCTCAGGGCGTTAGTAAACGCCAGGATTTATTTGTCACTTAGTGATGAAATTTTGATACCGACCCTTGCAGTAGATTTACGTGTGTGCTGTTGTTTTGCTGCTGGGCAGCCATTGAATTCAGACAAAAACACCATACAAAAACACAACGACGAAACAATACAAGAACAACATCCACAAACAAATAAACAAAAAGAAAAGAAAAACATTTTTTAATCTCTTCAGTAATGACATTATGTTCCGATGTATTATTCTTTTGTCACTGTGTTTATTTATGTGCCTATTCATGGGATTGGAAAGGGTTTGAGTTGCACATAGTTTTTTGTAAACTGGCGAATTTCTGTCAAAACTTTTACCGTTGATAAATAAAGTTTCATCATCATCATCATCATCATCATCTCTATCTGTCTGTCTGTCTGACTGTCTCTCTCTCTCTCTCTCTCTCTCTCTCTCTCTCTCTCTCTCTCTGTGTGTGTGTGTGTGTGTGTGTGTGTGTGTGTGTGTGTGTGTAAATGCCATTTCTTCCTATTATTTATCATTAAGTATTATATGTAGTTTGTAAAGCACCTTGAGTCCACCTCGTGGGGGAAACTACTCTATACAAGAAATTATTATTATTATTGTTATTATTCACGTCTATATAGTGAATTTCATGAAAAAGAGAAAATAAAATCCGCCAAGAAGCCAGGCGATTTTTCGTTATTTCACCAGTGCATTTAAGGCAAAACTCTTTGGAGAATATCCAAGAGAGACACATGTATAATGATTTTCTCATGTTCTCCTACAGGGTTTTCATCTGCCACGTTGAAAATAGAGCTCGGCACTGCAGATACTTATCGGCGTGCTTGTGATGGCTGTGGTGACATGCATGTAATGGAAGATGCTAACTGTTTACATTTGGCGTAAAACACGAGAAAGACAACAGCACAGCCAGCTTACGCGATCAAAGAAGATTTTTTGCCTTAACTGAGGAGATCTCAGTTCAGTGTAAATTCCATACACTGCATAAGAACCCCGTGGTCGTGCATGCACAAGGTGGAGGCGGGGGTGGGTGGGCATTCTCCGCAAACTGGCTCAACGGACAATCCAGTCTACAGTTCAGCCCGAAAAATCACGTGCTCTCTAGTGCAAAGCAAGGGTTAGGGACTGACAGCACGCCGGCAGAATACCTCGGATTTGAGGTAGATTTTTTCCGGATAAAGCATGGCATGCACTGAATCCGACGAAGTTTGCCCGCTAGACTAGAGGTTCGCTGGTATAACAGTGATATTGCTGCGTACCACACAAGCAGAAAAGGAGTGATCTGATTGCTGCGTAAGAAGAGGGTTACATGTAACGTCACCTTTTTTTTCTTTTTATTTTTTTATTTCCTCCCGCGAGCACCTGTAATGTTTCATCGATATGCAAAGCGCCATGTCAACACAAGACTGAAACGACTGAGAAACGAGAACCGGTATCTCTCTTTGAAACTGGTCAATCGCATTCAACCAACTAGAGACCGAAATTCACCTTTTACACTGACACAGTTTCCATACCCACCATGACCTCAGTCCCATACTGACCGCTACCTCGTCCGGAACCATCGCTACAGCAGCACCAGAACTACTGACGTTCTCTCATCTATCAGCACCCACAGGCATTTCATTCATCCACCCCATCAGTGTAGCTGCCTGCCGGCACGCGCTATCTTTACATCACAGGAACCCAGGCCAGAATAGATGGAATATCAGTTCGCCTGCTCGGGCTATACTGAATGATATACGCCGCTACTGAGCATCTTCCAGTGTGGACATAACTACTCATCTCAGAGATGTGTAAAATCTCGGTTAATCTCTCCGCCGAAGTCAGTTGATCCACGGCCGGGTGTCAAAAATGAAATGTGCAGTCGTCAAGTCAGTTTTTTTTTTTTTTTTTTTTTACTGTGTATTTGCTTGTGCGTTTAGAGTCAGAATCACACAGTCAGTCTGCCCGTGAGCACTTCCCAAATACTGCTAATGACAAAGTTGTAAAGAGTTTCATGGATCCAGTGGGAAAATTGGTTATGCCACGGACGTTTGAATGAAAGTCACTGTGGGTGCAATTGTACCCATGACGTACGGCGATGGTTAAAATAAAATAGTCAGTCCCAGTCTTCAGTTCCCGATGTCGAAATCGGATAAAATATTCTATCGCCGAAAGCGATGAGAGGCAAAGTAAAAACACAAAACAAAACAAAAACAAAAACAACAACAAAAAGACTAAAAATATATGCGCCTTATATGCAACAACGTTGAAGTGAAGTGCCGAATGCGGGAGATCTGTGCTCTTGTAACTGTTCAATCTATCGAGTCATGATATCATAGGTCCGGCTGTGTCTGGGTCAGGGCGGATCCGAGCGAACCGGATCAGTAAGCGTGTCGGGAATGATGTGGTTGTTCTTCCTGACTTCAAGTCAGCCAAGCCGGCCAAAGTAATACAGGATTTCTCAGTCACCCGGACTAAACTACACCAATCCTGGTTTCTTCAGTGTTAGAGCCTGGCCGCCAAACTCAGTGACACTGACTGAGTCAGTTAAAATGTGTCACAATTAATCGGTGTTTAAATGAAGCATCAATTCATTCGTAACACGCGTTGGAGCTTACAAATTAGCATTTCCACCCTCGGGCAGAGGAGCCGCCGGGATAGCCGGCCAATGATAGAACGTTGGACTTTTTTTTGAGTCAATGCCGCTCGGGTTGTGAGTTCGCATCCCGACTCCAGTCAGTGGGACCAACCCCCCCCCCCCTTTTTTTTTTTCTTCTTTTCTTTGCCCCGTCTTTGATATCACCCATACCTGGTGGCAAAGGGCTTAAATCCCCCCCCCTCCCCTTGCCCCCGGGGCCAGTGTCCAGTCAGCTCGCATGTAGCAAGACATCGCGTGGTGGAAACTGCATTGAAACGTTGTCCAGTAACTTACCGGATAATGGCCAAAGCCGGGGCTGTGATCACGGCTGCCCAATACTGACACCATCCTAGACCCTCACCCATACACTACACACGTGTACCGCACAGAGGAGATTCAGAGATGCGAAATCACCTGCACTGACCGTCCGTTTACCAACAGACAGGTGCAAACAAACACAGACCCTTTGTCGGGGTCCTCCCCTCCGGAACTTCGCAAGCAGCCAGAAACAAAAACAAAGCGAGGAGATAACTCACCTGTTACAAGCAGTCTCGGCGGAGTTGTCCTTTACGTAACCGTCCGGATTCTGCAGTGACGTAGGCGGGAGTCCCTGGTGAGCTGATAAGGCCAAAATGGCTGTCTTTAGTTTGATTGGATGCAGGTTCATTCAGGCGTTGTCTACAAACTGTCTACTAAAGCATGCGGAAACAATGTATTTATCTATTTACTTGTTCTTGTTTTGTTGTTGTTGTGGGGTTGTTGTTTTTTTGTTGGTTGGGGGGGGGGGGTTGTTAGGGGGGGGGGTCTTTTTAGTTGGTGTTGTTTGTTTTGTTTTTGATGTTTGTTTGTTTGTTTTTGTTTGTTTGTTGTTTGTTGGGGGGGGGGGGGTGGAGGGGGGATGGGGGCGGGGAGAGACGGGGTGCAGATCGAACAGCCATACCGCGTGATGGAAAAGGACGTTAAACTCCCATACACACACCCACTCACCCCAGCCAACACCCTAACCACCCCCCCCCCCAAACCACCCCCCCCCCTCTCCAGGACCAATAAACAAACAAACAAACCTGTGACTGAGTAACTTGAATCAGTCGCGACTGGCGAAACAGGTCGATCGGTCACAGACCAGTGAACTTATTCGCTTGGTAGACTGATTCAATCAGTAGCTGCGGATTGATTCATTTCTTTCTTCAATCTATCCCCCCTACCCACCCCCCCTCTTTCCCCCCCCCCCAAAAAAAAATAAAAATAAAATAAAATAAAATAAATAATGACGAGTACTGCTGACCCGGTATGTCTTGCATACCTTTTTTTTTCAACCGAGAAATTATACCGCAGTGTCATTTAGTACATCAGAAATAAATTGTGATGAAGCGAGAGGTTCCCCGTGACTGAGTTTACCCGTGAATTAAGTGTGTGTGTGTGTGTGTGTGTGGGGGGGGGGGGGTCACTGAGAACGGATTCTAAAAGAAGACACGGGTAAAGTAACGTAATTAGTCAAAGGAACTGGCAGGCTGTCAGAAAGTGAAAAAGTCCGCAGTGTTCTGGGTCAGGTAAGGAATTCATGCAACAGGTGTTCTACTTCACAGTCGGACAGGTTCACTCCGTAAGATATTTTGTGCCTGTTTTTTGCATGGTTGAACATTTGAGGTAAAACGGGTGGAACTGCTGAATGCGATTCAGTTGTGAGGGTTTTGTTGCTGTCACTGTTTTGAATTACTATTTTTAATAGTATCGGGGAGGGGGGAGGGATGTTTGTGAGAAAATTTGTGATTTTCATTTTTGTTTTAGGGGTTCCAGTCGTTTCCTCTCTCTCTCTCTCTGCTCACACACACACACTCTCTCTCTTTGATACCCCCCTCTCCCCAACACACACACACTGTCCCCTCCCCCCCCCCACACACACCACATCCACTAGTCCGGTAGGATTGCCTATCTGCCATGCTGGAACGAGATAAGGTGAGTACTGAAAAGAAAGATAACCCTACACACGACCTCGGAGAGATGGTGTGCACGATAGCTCCCGTATCCTCAACTTTAACAGCGCGCTCAGTGTATCTACAGCACAAGCCAGGGTCAGAAACTGAAGCGGTTCGCACCTCCTCTCTCTCCCCCTCTCCAGCCTCAAGCGTCAGTCAGCAGGTCTTTCTTCGCACTTCACTCTCTTGTACCCAGGTCGGAACCTGATACGGGCAGGCTATAGGTATAGCGAGTGTAGAACTGTACAAAGGTTCCTTGTGTACCATGGGAGACTGACTAGCTTTACTGCAAGTTGTTCCGTATGTGTGTGTGTGTGTGTGTGTGTGTGTGTGCGTGTGCTTGCGTCCGTTCGTGCGTGTGTGTGTGCGTGCGTGCCGTGCATCAGTGTGTGTGTGTGTGTGTGTGTGTGTGTTTGTGTGTGCATGTTTGTATTTGTGTGTGTATCAAGCACATTTTGTTTTTTTTTACAAGGTGTTAATTTCGCTTGACTGGGTTGTTTGACGCATGGAGTTTGGAACACACAGACAAACCACAGTCCTTCTCTTGTGTATGCATAAGAGAGAGAGAGAGAGAGAGAGAGAGAGAGAGAGAGAGAGAGCTCTGATCTACTGGTTAATCTGAAGGACACTATCCAGCCAAACTGTGTTATCCTGGTTACATCAATTGCATTCTTTCACAGAAAACCAACACAAACTCTCCTTACACTCTAATATCACAGTGAATGCATAATTTATGCTCAAAATGTTTCTGAGTCACTCAATGCATGATGCATGACTGCAACATGGCCACTCATGCACAAACATCACACTTAGTATTCACAGACGGTAAGCAGTTTGACATGTACACAAATTTTGTAGACAGCATCAGTGTCAGGAACGCCTGCAATATTTGCATCATTACAATTCTGTTTCAGCCACAAAACTACATGCACCAGAATCTATGATCCCATTGCAATGATACATTCTGTCCGTAGCGGTCAGTACACACATTTACACATCAGTCTCTTAGAAAAGTCAACAGCACATAGTCATCTGTACAGTCAATATAGCAGCATTTTGACAAGAAACTTTGTATTTGTATGGTTTATAAACATGCCAGGTCTAGTTTGTACACTCCCTGCACACCTGCAAAGCACAGGAGCATCACACAAGGGGCAATACTGTGAAGAGAAGGAAAATCCAGATGCCAAGCTAGGCAGCAGTTTTGTCCCTTTATGCTGAAGACCTAACTGCATGCTGGCACACACAATGCAGAATTTGAACAAGTTCCCAGTGGAAGAGTAACTTCTTCCCATGATTCATGAATGACAAAACCCATATGATAAGCGTGCTGAATAATAATTCTGAAGGCTTGGTAAATGTCTAAAACTCTGAATCTGAAAAGTGAAAAAAAAAAAAAATCGAAAAAATGAAAAAAGAAAAAAAGAGAAGTTAAATTCCTGTCAGGCCAGCAAGTTGACTGTCTGTTCCAGTTCCTTGAGTGAGATGCGTCCTTTTGTTATCATCATTCGAATCACCTCCTGCAATCAAAGACAGTTCAATAAAATTATGATTATATTCTCAGCAAGAAGAAACGGAAACGGTAATGACTGCGAAGTGGTTACAAGTTAAGCAAATAAAAGCGACACAAAAGGGACAGAAACCACTTAACTTTGACAAAGGACGGCACAGGTCGACGTTTCGGCTTACGCCTTCTTCAGGACATAAACAAATGGGACATAACTTCAACAAACAAGCAAAAGGTAACTCTGCGGACGTACTGACATACACGGCGCGGAAAAAAAAAAAAAAAAAAAGTGGGCGAGAAAAGGACCAGAAAAAATAGCAAAATTATCACAACACCCATCCTTAGGTGACACAAGACCATGGACTGTGTGTGAAAAAAAAAAAAAAAAAAAAAAGTTGGGCAGAAAAGAACAAAAAAGAACAAAAAAGAATAGTGAAAATTAGCAATCACAACACCCATCCTTTGGTGACACAGGACCATGGATTGTGTGTGAAAAAAGTTCAGAGGGTTATGTTACGGCTTTTCGTTCAAACCACCCGGGGCCTGACTTCCCAGGCGCTGAATAATGTGCGACTCCATGTCGCGTCTGTCTGTGGCGTCACCGTGCATAAGCCACAGGCCAGTTACTGTCATATTTATTTAAATATGACAGTAACTGGCCTGTGGCTTATGCACGGTGACGCCACAGACAGACGCGACATGGAGTCGCACATTATTCAGCGCCTGGGAAGTCAGGCCCCGGGTGGTTTGAACGAAAAGCCGTAACATAACCCTCTGAACTTTTTTCACACACAATCCATGGTCCTGTGTCACCAAAGGATGGGTGTTGTGATTGCTAATTTTCACTATTCTTTTTTGTTCTTTTTTGTTCTTTTCTGCCCAACTTTTTTTTTTTTTTTTTTTTTCACACACAGTCCATGATCTTGTGTCACCTAAGGATGGGTGTTGTGATAATTTAGCTATTTTTTCTGGTCCTTTTCTCGCCCACTTTTTTTTTTTTTTTTTTCCGCGCCGTGTATGTCAGTACGTCCGCAGAGTTACCTTTTGCTTGTTTGTTGAAGTTATGTCCCATTTGTTTATGTCCTGAAGAAGGCGTAAGCCGAAACGTCGACCTGTGCCGTCCTTTGTCAAAGTTAAGTGGTTTCTGTCCCTTTTGTGTCGCTTTTATTTGCTTATATTCTCAGCATTTTTTTAAATTTTTTTGTTGTTGTTGTGTTTACTGCAGTCATGTGTCAACGTGAAATGCAACAAATAAATGGAACTGCGTGTGTGTTTGCGTTTGCCGTGTGCGCGCTCGGTGTGTGTGTGTGTGTGTGTGTGTGTGTGTGTAAGCCCAGAGAGGAGGAGAAGGAGGCGGGGAAGAATTACATGTCTTTTATCAACAGTACCTCATCTGTATGGTGTTTGTTGTTCTCAAAGTCTGTGCGGACCCAGGTTTGAAGTTCTTCTCGCTGCTGTTGACTAGGAATTCGCTTGATTGTCCGCAGCATGTCTCGGTACAAGCGAAGCACCTCCGAGCGAAGTATGAACTGTAACATACACACACACACACACACACACACACACACACACACACACACACACACATGCATACCAAAACTGAGGTGGACAGCGCGTCACACATGTATCGGGTTGTTGTACGTTTATGGT
>JACVVK020000113.1:365000-367500 GCA_018292915.2 Batillaria attramentaria | reverse complement strand
TACAGAGAGAGAGAGAGAGAGTCCCCAGTCTCATACACAAACACTCAACGAAGACGTCAAAACATGCTTTCACTAATGCGGCGACCAGGCACATAGTTACAGGGAAATGTCCGCGAAACAGCAAATATTAGGTATTAGGAACCGTTTCAACTGGGTTCCCATGGCAACCAGTGACGTAGAAAGGGTACAGGTAGGCATGGAATCGCCTGGGGCAAAGTCCGGACAGGATTAACCGTGTCTTGTTTTTCTTTGTCCCTAACAATGTACATACTCCGATTTTCACACACACACACACACACACACACACACACACGCACGCACGCATGCACGCACGCACGCACACACTCTTAAAGTGTAAGAAGAACAGTCTCCAGTCACGCTTGTGGCGGAAACATTAAAGGTACCATCAGACCAATCAACCAGCAGCCTTGTGGAGGTTGGTTCACCTCAACACATGTGGCAAAGGCTCGTCTGCTCTTTGGACGAATGTCCCTGCACGTCGCGAAATGCGTTATTACATAATTATATTCCAGCACAGCTTTTGCCTCGGATAACACTTTGCAGGTGGACCAAGATGGCCGAGCTGGTAAACGTTGAACCGTTGAATGCTAAGGTACGGAGTTCACTGAAACCCCGGCTGACAGACAATTATATGTTTGTGCTGGGCGCATCTTTTTCCTCGTTTACTCGTCTTATGCAGTGGAAAAGGACGTTAAACCCCCAAACGGGAAAACCAGTCAACGATAACAAATTATAGAAATTTCAGGTGAACGGAGAAGTTATGTGCTAGTGTACCCCTGTAAATTGATGAAAATAATACTGACGGAGGCCGAATTATCCAAAACAACGGTAACACACAAGAGTAAAGTTGGGTTAACGGGAGTAACCTCCCTTCGTTGGGCCGTTATGATTAATCCCCCTGAGATGTGTTGTTTTTTTTATGAGTAACCTCTCTTTGTTGTGCTTTTATGAGTACACTCCCTTTGTTGTGCTTTCATTTGTGCATATCTGATAAGAAGCAGCTGTTTAATAATAATTCAACCGTGTAAAGACCGGTGGGCAGAATGTTCTTTTTGTAGTGTAATGTTACATTATATTGTCACGGAAAACGTGAGGGTGGGGTGGGTGTTCGGGGGTTTAACGACTGCAACACGTGAGGTGTGTTGTCAGATGATATTGACAGTAAATATCTGTCATATCCTCTCTCTCTCTCTCTCTGAACCAGACGTTTACTTCTCGGAAATAAGAAAGTTTCTTCCAAGCGTCCATTTTGGTGTATAGTCTGAATGACCATGTCAGGTGCGTGTGTGTGTGTGTGTGTGTGTGTGTGTGTGTGTGTGTGTGTGTGTGTGTGTGTGTGTGTGTGTGTGTGTGTGTGTGTGTGTGTGATGGTATTTTTTACTTCCAAAACTTGTACCGCTGGAAAATAAAGATTGTCATTGTCATTGTCATTGTCATTCTCTCTCTCTCTCTCTCTCTCTCAACAAAGGCTGGGGAGGCGGAGGGGGGGGAGGGAGGGCGGGGGGGGGGGGAGACGGAAGGACAGTCACCCTTTGTCACAGAATGCTTTGTCATAACTCAGACAGATCCACTCTCACAAACCGAATGGCACTAATGACATCAAATTGCACATAAACGCCGCTGTACGCGCGCCGCCGACTCAATCGAGAGTGTTCCGACATCTGTCGCTCAGGCCCGGCGCACGCCGGAATAGCATTTCAGTCGGTCGATAGGCTGATGCAATGGACAGGTGTGTTCAGGTATATAGCGGAAGGAAAGTAGAACGTAGTGTTAGTGACGTGCTCACCTGACTCACTCTCTCGCGACTCTGACAAGCTAGGGGGTAAATTGAGGGGAGGGGGGGGGGGGGTTCAGTCAATATGGCGTAGGGTTTTTAATCATGCTACTCTGATAAATCCACGTTTGAGACATGATCATGCTAATAATGACGGTCAGAGATCTTCTCCCTTCAGGCTGCAGCTCTTTGGAACCAACTTCCTAAACCACTTAGACACACAGAGTCCAGTGCCAGCTTCAAACGCTGCCTCAAAACCCACCTATTTAAAACTGATTACTGATTTACTTTTCCCTTCCACAACGCGTCAGCCTGCTTGTTTTGAGATATTGTTTAACTTTGAATGTTCCCTGTCAGTGAGTCTGTGTGTATGAAAGTGGTGTATGTAGTTATTATGTACGGCGCTTAGAGCCTGTTTCATTTCATGTATAGGCGCCTTGTAAGTCGTCCTTATTAATAATAATAATAATAATAATAATAATACATGTAAGAATAAACTGCTTTTCTATAGCGCAGTATCCCAGCAGACTCTGGCAGAGAGCGCTTTACAATTACACACACACACACACACACACACACACACACACACACACACACACACACACACACACACACACACACACACACGCACACACACACACACACACACGCACACACACACACACACACAGAGACAGACAGACACACACACACACACACACACAC
>JACVVK020000113.1:330000-357500 GCA_018292915.2 Batillaria attramentaria | reverse complement strand
ACAACCAAAAACCCCAACCAAACCAAAAAAAACCCAACCCCAAAACCAAACAATAATCAACAACCAAAATCAATAGCAAAAAAACACAAACAAACGAACAAACAAACAAACAAATAACCAACAACCAGACAAACAAGCTTTAGCAACAGGGTAGTTTCAAGCGACGAGAGGTAAGTGGTTGTAGGGCGGCTAGTGGTCTAGTGGGTTGGTCCACTGCGTTCGCAGTTTGTGCGGCGAGTCGGTGTGCATGTGAAGTCGAGAAGTTCGGAGTGCTCACTCCAGAACGTTTCCCCGGGCTGTGTGTACTGGACCTGTTTGTGAAAGTTGTCAGTCACAGTCATGGCAACATCAAATGTATGCCGGCTTGGCAATCTGACTGGATTGAAAGGTGTTAAGCTGGACTGCTTAGTCAAGGTAGCTGTCCTTTCCCCCCATAACCTGCCCAGTAGGGCCGGCCTTAATCACTCGCTTTAACCCCCAATGGCCTTGTTGCCGATTCTCGTTATAGCGCGTGAACATGCGTGAACGTGCGCGATTTTGGTCCGAGACAAGGCTTGATAGACTCGGCATGTGGGCTACTCGAGTCACACACGATGCCGCACTACCACTGCGTTGCGATCGGCTGCCAAAATGGCTCGAGAAAATCAGATAAGCTGGAGAAATTCCCAGAGACGGTCTTACCTAATGGTGAGATCGTTCAGTTTGAGCCCTTTTCTTCAAAAGTTTCAAGAAATTTGTGGATAAAAGCGATTCGAAGGCAGAACGCTGACCCGTCTCGGTGGCCTAGCGACGGTGTGCAGCCGCCATTTCGTCGGGAACAAGCGGACAAATTCTGTCCCGGTGTAGCATCCGGTCCGGTCCCCCCTCTGAAGTAGTCCCCCGGGGGACCAATTCGTGGCAAAAACTGCTCTATAATGGTCCCCCCCTTAGACATCCAGCCTCGTTTTCGACTGGTCCCCCTGGGCGATTTTGGTCCCCCCTCGCATCCAAAGTAGGCCCCCTCTCGAACTGGTCCCCCTCTTTTCTAACCAATGTAGAGCTATGTCAGTATTTATTTTTAACTTTATTGTTACAAAACTTTATTGTCCCCAAAAGCACAGGGCCATAGGAACATTTTTTTTTCTTTTTTTTTCCCGATTTATGTGCTTGTTGTTATTTTTGTGTGTGTGAGATATATTTGTTTGGTTGTTGGTTCTTGTTTCTTTCAGTTGTTTTTTTGCATTGGTTCTTTTTTTTTTTTTTTTTGTTTATGAGATGGTTGTACCGAATACTAAACATTATTACTAGAATTTCAAACAATAAATAAATAAGTCAATCAATATTCTCTCTCTCTCTCTCTCTCTCTCTCCCCCCCCCCCCCCCCCACTCTCTATCTCTCTCTCTCTAGCAAAACCTGAAATAGACATTTACGTTCTTTGACAAGAAAAACTTTATTTCAAAAGGTATGTCCAGTCAAACTGTGTCAAAGAAACAAGAAATGAAACAAGAAACAGTTAATGAATAGCAAAGAGTTGCAACAGAAATTGTTAACCAGAGCGCTGTGCACTTTATAACGCAACATAAATGTAAATTAATAAATTGTTAATCGCACATCTTGTCCTGAAATGAGCAAAATAATAACAATAGCAAAGTACAAAACAAACTTCTACCGTACTGTCTTTGCATGAAACGTCATCGAATGCATGAAAGTCCACATTTCCTGTCAATTTTTTTTAAACTGGAAATAGCATTTAGAGAATAACATCAAAGACCAAGTATCTAATATTTTCTATACAACGCCATAGAAAAATATTTCTTCAAAATTAAGTAAGTGTCCATGACATGAAAACTAGTTGCCACCTTTGGCTTTCAGCGTACTTCAAGTAGACAGTCAAGACTGAGTACCAGTGTCTCAAATCATGACGCTTGAAACAACAAAAACAGCAGAAGACTAACAGTTCTGGTCTAAGGAGTGACACAAAAAACAGGAGCAAAGTGATGTCCAAGATTCATTATATAAATTGCTCTGTCTGTTTTCAATGGGGCCGATTGCCAAACTGGCCCGTATTTCAGCCACCTAGGTTGTCGGCCTGGAGCCTCTCTTGTGAACACATACACGGGCGTGTCCAAGAGGGTGGCTGCAGCAAATATCTCAACCTCGGTGGCCCAAGTACGGTCGTTTCTCATGTTTGATGTCGCGACGTAATTTTCACGTGCGCTCGTTCCGTAGAAGCGTTTGTCATTCTTTTCAATCCAATCGCAAATGATATTTCGGAATTCCTTATATTTCGACTCAGTCCCCAAAACAACAAAGCTCACAGACCGGAAAAAAACAATTCCCATCTCCTTTTACGCTAACGCTATCGAGAGGTGTAGCCGTAATGTCAACTTCAACACTTTCCCTTGAGGGGTGCCGCCTGAAAAGTCTGGGGAAATTCAAACTGGAGGCCCGATCCTTTTGCCAGGCACCATCAACGGGGTGGAACTTCATTCTCAATGGCGGCTGGCAAGAGGGGTCAGCCTGTGGATGATAGGAGGGGTCAGCCTGTGGAGCATGGGAGGGGTCAGCCTGTGGATGATAGGAGGGGTCAGCCTGTGGATGATAGGAGGGGTCAGCCTGTGGAGCATGGAGGGGTCAGCCTGTGGAGTATGGGAGGGGTCAGCCTGTGGATGATAGGAGGGGTCAGCCTGTGGAGCATGGGAGGGGTCAGCCTGTGGATGATAGGAGGGGTCAGCCTGTGGAGCATGGGAGGGGTCAGCCTGTGGATGATAGGAGGGGTCAGCCTGTGGAGCATGGGAGGGGTCAGCGTTGTCCTGTGTACGATCATGGAACAATTTGACGTTGCTGATATTGTAGAGATTCTTCAGTATTTTCCCACTTTTAGTGTTCTTCAGTTGAAGTCGACCCTTCGGCAACACACTTATGACCTCATATGGCCCGACGAATCTTGGTGCCATCTTGCCTCCCATTCTGTGTACTCGTGCAGCATTGATGATTAAGACTTTGTCTCCGATGCGGAACCCGTGGTCATATGCACGCCTGCTGTCATAGTACTCTTTCTGCTTCTTCTGCGCCCTTGAAATGTTTTCACCAATTTTGTTCTTGACTTCCTCGTGAATCCCCTTCATAGTGTCCATGATTTCTTCGTTCAGATCTTGCTCGTTGGCATCACCAGTGACGTCAAATGGTAGTTTTGCCTGCTCACCATACAATGCCAAAAAGGGTGAAAACTGTGTAGACTTGTGAACGGATGTTCGGTAGGCGAACAGGGCTGCTGGCAAGAGTTCATCCCAATCATCATTGTCTGTGATCTTTACCAAAGTGTCTTTGAGTGTCCTATTGTCCCTCTCCCGTTGGCCGTTCGTCTCAGGGTGGTAGGCCGAAGAAATGCGATGGTTGATATTGAAACGGTCGGTGAGAATATCAAGCGCAAAGTTAATGAACTCACGGCCTTGGTCAGTTATGAGGGAATCAAACGCGCCAAAGATGCAGATGGTTTCGTACATGAATCTGGCAACTTCCTCTGAACTCTTGCACGGGATGGCCTTGGCAACGGGAAACTTTGTAAAGTGGTCTGTGAGGGCAACAATGTACTGGTTACCTCTGTCAGTGACCTGCAAAGGTCCTATGATGTCCATTCCAACGAGGCTCCACTTCTTTTTGGGCACTGGGATGGGGTGAAGCGGTGCTGCTGGCTTCTTTCTGCAAGCGTTCATGTTCTGGCACACACAGCATGATCTGCAGTAGTCTTCAACCTCCTGTTTCATTCCATGCCAGAAGTAACGCTCCAAGACCTAGAGAGAAAAAAGAGTAATGAAATATTTATAAATACTATGTCTTAAAGATAACTGGTAGATAACAGTGTGTGTGTGTGTGGGGGGGGGGGGGGTGTGAGTGAGAGAGAGAGAGAGAGAGAGAGAGCCAGCAAAGGAAATGTCTTCAATCCGGAAAATGTCCGTTATATACCGAAGACATCCGCTATACCGGAAAATTTACGTTATATACGGAGTCATCGGATATAACGTCCACCAGGACAAAAGTGGCCGCTATATCCGATGTGTTGGTTATACCAGACATACCAGAAACACACAAAACCTCGTTCCCATTCTAAAGCCTGTTAAAACTGGGAGTACAAAAACGGGTGCTCACCTTCTTATAAGTCTTGTTCATCCCCAAATGTCCTCCGCTCACATAGTTGTCATGAAACTCTTGCAATATCTCTGGAACCTGGTTCCTCTTTGCCACGAGGATTCCGTCGTGGTAGAGCACATCCTCTCGAATTGTGTATTTTGCAGCAGTCTTTCTCAACTGTCTCTTTTTAACTTTAGTCACATCACGGTTTTCCCCTTTCGCGGTCAGAGGGTAAGTGCCATTTTTCAAATAGTTCAACACGTTGTCATACAGAGTGTCGTCCATGATGATAGTCAATGAAAAACGAAGACTGGTTGACGGAATGAATTGTCGTGTACTTATAATTATAGGCATGTTTGACACGAGTCACGTGACGTGTCAAGAAGCGTGGCGATGTTTGACACGAGTCACGTGACGTGTCAAGAAGCGTGGCGACCGTTTTCTCATCCCACAAAAAAAAAAAAAAGAGAAAACAAATCTAAACTTTTAAAAGTGATTTAACTTCGTAGATTTGCCGTTCTATGTAGCCTATACTTTTGTTTTTTAGTGGCGACCGTTTTCTCATCCCACAAAAAAAAAGAGAAAATAAAAAACAAAAGTATAGGCTACATAGAACGGCAAATCTACGAAGTTAAATCACTTTTAAAAGTTTAGATTTGACACTGTAACCTTGACCCAGTTCAAGATCATCTTGAATAACATCTCTGTACAAAAATGAAAATAATTATACATATAACGAAAGAGGGGTGTGTGTGTGTGTGTGTGTGTGTGTGTGTGTGTGTGTGTGTGTGTGTGTGTGTGTGTGTGTGTGTGTGTTTGCGTGCGTGCGTGCGTGAGTGAGTGTGCACGCGTGCGTGAGTGCGTGCATAATGTGTGTGTGTGTGTGTGTTTGAGAGATGGGGGGAGGAGAGAAAGTGTGGGGGGCGAGAGAGAGAGAGAGAGAGAGAGAGAGAGAGAGAGAGAGATCCAGAGTCACGTTTTCTACTGAGTTGACACACACTATAACAATAAAGTTAAAAATAAATACTGACTACATTGGTTAGAAAAGAGGGGGACCACTTCGAGAGGGGGCCTATTTTGGATGCGAGGGGGGACCAAAATCGCCCAGGGGGACCAGTCGAAAACGAGGCTGGATGTCTAAGGGGGGACCATTATAGAGCAGTTTTTGCCACGAATTGGTCCCCCGGGGGACTGCTTCAGAGGGGGGACCGGACCGGATCCTACACCGGTACCTACATTGTTTGAACACAATCGTTATGGAACCAAAAATCAAGCGGAAAGAAAGACTTTCATTTCCAAGCAAAAGTTCAGTTCGCACTGATAAACAGCCAAAGTGCTTGAATAAAAATTAGTGGCAAGCCACAAGTCACAGCGGGTCGACTTGACCTTTACACCGCCTACCTCTCGGTTGAAGCGACTGCCGATCTGCATCAAGGGCTAGAGTGATAAGCTGCGCTTTTGTGTAGCCACTTAAACGCACGCCCCTGTCTTTCAGATGTTTTTTTCAGTTCAGGAACTTTCATTGATTTAATTTTATCGCGAACATCTTCGCCGGTCGAAACGCTCACGTTGCTCGCCATCGCATGCGTAGCCCACCTCAGGTGGACTGTTCGCGTCTCCGGCGCTGGAGAGCACCCGACTCTTCGTAACCGGTAACAGCGGTATTAACCAAATGGTGGAAAAAGACGTTCAACCAGCCACCCACCCGACAGCTATTTAATCACTCAGCCACCCAGCCGACGCGGCCATCCATTCAACCAGCCTATCCCCCTTGGCAACAAGGGTACGAGTCCACAATGAATGGTCAAATCTAAGTCACTGCTTTGTCATACCGAGCTTCCCCCAAGGTGTGTCCATCTCATTATCACCACCAGCACGTGAGACAGGTGGGCCGCTGCTTGGCTGGTCACGACATCATCACCAACCACCTTTGGTATTTCCTGCTGGTTCTTGTTGTCAGACGGCTTGATTTGTCTCCCACGGCGCATAACTCATCAACACCTGACCGGAGACAAGATTACGGCCCGCTGGGTGCGTAGGATTAGAGATTAGCGCGGACTGTAAGCTTGTCGAGGGGCCTCATGAGTCGCGGGTTGATCGAACGCGGAGACGTGATCTTCCTACCAGACTGTTTGTAGTTTTCGTTTGAGACTGGGTTAAAAAAAAATTAAAAAGAGTAAGAGAGAGAGAGAGAGATCTCCAGTTCAACCCAAACGACCACCTTACTTCTACTGTGTGTGTGTGTGTGTGTGTGTGTGTGTGTGTGTGGTCGTTGTTGTTGTTGTTGTTGGTGGTGGTGGTGGTGTCACAGTTTATTCGTTTGTTTCGTTGTTTCGTTTATTTGTCACTGACTTGAACGGGAATCATATGTATATACTGAAATAAACATTAATGGCACGAGGTAACTGGCCATCTTGTGTGTCCGTATGCTGATTGATTGAGTGATTGATTGATTGATTGA
Source organism: Batillaria attramentaria (assembly GCA_018292915.2). Taxonomy (NCBI): domain Eukaryota; kingdom Metazoa; phylum Mollusca; class Gastropoda; family Batillariidae; genus Batillaria; species Batillaria attramentaria. Next base: position 350,928 of record JACVVK020000113.1, on the reverse strand, counting down.
TTGATTGATTGATTGATTGATTAATTAATTGATTGATGACGTTGTTGCCTATTTTAGGAGCTGATTTTGCTTTTCGTTTTGAAATAATGACTGTACGTTCACACACACACACACACACACACACACACACACACACACACACACACACACACACACACACGCACGCACGCACGCACGCACGCACACACACACATGCGTTTTGTGCTCAAGATAATTATTTGTCAAGGTTATATAAAGACACTCTATCAGACTAATGTTACCGTGCTTAGGCGAATCATGTACGCAATAGATCTTGTCTGGGCTAAACACAATCATGTCGGTTATCTGGTCTATTTTTTGCTCCCTTTACATAACTGTAGTTTGTCTCACCAAAGTTTTGATAGCGTGGGAGAGATACAGACAAGTCACTTCGATAACCCCTACCGCTCTCAGAGTTCAGGATTTAAAGAAAAAACAACGAAGAAAAAGAAAAAGAAAACAGGGTCGTTACGGGACGTTTTCAGCTGTTTGAAAAATGTGGGCTATGTGCGGTGACACCGTTAAACATATCACACCAAACGGGACAAAGATAAAAAGAAACGGTCATTATAAATATATAACAGGGGTCGGTATGTATAACAAATGTGGCGCCATTTCGGAGTCAGTAAACTCAGTAAGTTGTACAAGGGCATTTCCAAAAGCCGTCCCATGACAGTTACGCAAGATTCTCTTTCACGTGTTGAAACAATAGATACGGTGGGTGGGTATGTGGGTTGGTGGGAGTTTTACGTCCTTTTTCAAAGACGGAGCAACCAGAAAAAGGCCAGCACGTATATCTGGCCCCAGACAAACACTATAAGATGTCCCCCGAAGAACAAAAATTGTATGGAAAATGTATACAATGTTTAAGCAGCATTATTTGGGGACAGCGTAAACGCAAATCTGGCTAGCGCATGGCTCCACCCTTACTGACTACTCATAGCGCTTAGGGAGAGGTTTTTAAAAGAAAGGAATTGCAGATGATTACTGAGGTGAAGCACTGAAGGGATGAGTCTTCAGGCGCTTCCGGGAGGCCGTGATGTTGACTGCATCCTTCACTATCCTCCCGATAATTAAGCAAGCATAATTTATGAATAGTGTGGTATAATCTGACACAATTTGCTCGCTCGCAGAGGCAAGGAATATTGACTAATATGACATCTCTGGGGAGACACGCACTCTTATCGCGAAATTTCGTTTGTACGCAAGGTCGTGGGTTCTTGCGACCCCATTCTCATTTGTGATAAGGAATCGTTGAGATAGAAATTCCTTCACTGTGCCGACAGACTAGCGTACGTGTAGACACAGAGTGCACGGACATCAATGATTAAATTCAATAGATTCAAAGAAATTTAGTCCTTTGGCCCCCTCAGGGGCATGGAAGATACGCATAACGTATAAAAACAAGGAGGAACGGCCCCGTCCTACAAAGCTGTTTCTCCAAATTTCATGTTATTTTGTTTGTTTTGTTGTTATTGTTGCCGGTTGTCCCCTCTTCAAGTCCTGGGGAGACAGAGAGACAGAGAGAGAGAGAGAGTTCAGTTCGAATTGCCGGAAACACCGGCGTCGGTTGCTGAACACAGCACGGAAATCTCGCGAGAGTTGGCCAATCCGGCTATTGGTCTACAATGGCACCCGCACGCGCGCAGCGGGGATACAAGCGCCCCTCCCAGTGAGCGACTGGTACACATTTGCCCCCCTTGTGCATGACTGGTATACATTTATCCCTACCCCCCCCCCCTCCCCTCTCCCCCCCCCCCCCCCAACGGGCGAACTATACCAACTGAGCTAAAGTTTTTTTGTTTTTTTTTAATTCTTGTTTTTTGTTACAATATCAGTACCTGTAACAGTTCTAGCCATAAGTCTCCATGATAGAATGTTACGTACATTTGATTAGGTACAGGAGCGCAGAAATACCAGTTTTATGGCATAAGAATATTTATATCATGCTGTAATACATAAATTCTGATCAGTAAACTCTGTGTTTTGCTGTACTTTGTGTGTGCTGTGTGTGTGTGTGTGTGTGTGTGTGTGTGTGTGTGTGTGTGTGTGTGTGTAAAAGAGAGAGTTCCAATGCTCGGGTCTGAGTTCGAATCCCGGCTGGGGCCAAACATTATGCTGGCTTTTTCATCGTTGCTCCGTCTTTGATATCAGCCGTATATGGTGGAAAAGGACGTTAAACTCCCAAACACCCACCCCCACCCCGTAAGAGAGAGAGAGAGAGAGAGAGAGAGAGAGAGAGAGAGAGAGAGAATAAATTATGAGCCATGTGTTATGTGACAGACCATACAATTCAAAACCTGCCAGAGCATGCCCATAAAAGGAAAAACTATACATCTTACTGGAAAAGGGATAGACAGGCGTGCCACTGTGCCTGAAAGTCCCCAACTGAGCTCAAGTTAGTGATGTGATGCTAAACCCCAGCCAAACAGTCCAGAACGACCTACCATCCAAAAAAATGTTAGCATGGTACCTTTCATCCCCGAGTGTTTTCGTAAAGAGCCTTTATCAGGGGACAACCAAACAAGCACACTATTGTTCCCAATCTCCTATGCCGCAAGATCAAGACAATGAAAGTTAATCTGAGGTTGTTCACGCCGGACTGAGAATATCACCACACTGACACGCAGGTGGGCGTCGTAATACACTGACTGAACAACATTATCGTCGAGTTCGACTAGCCGACAAACTGGGTACAACTTCGAGCCCTCTTGAGGTCGGCCTTTCATCCCGGCCATGGGCTGACGGTGGAGTGGGTAGTGGTCGGGGTGAGCGGATAAACTGGTGATATCAGATCAGGTTATCTCGGACCCAATGACACGCCCCATTCAAGTGTCAGTGATCATACGGGTCAAAGATTAACAGGTCTTTGCTAATTTTGAAAGGACCGATAAATATGGCCCCATCTTATGAGTTGTCGAGAAGGCCGGATTTTACGGCAAAAACATCAGATGGACTGGCGAATCAGAATTTGTTTATTGTGAATTGAAATTAGTACAAATAAACTATATTTTACAAGGAGTTTAATTTACAACAACAACAACAACAACAACACCGTCGCGTTGTCTCTGATTAGCACTTCTGCTGCTGTTCTCTCTCTGTCTCTCTCTACCCCCCCCCCACTCTCTCTCTCTCGTTAGGACTAGGAGTAAGCAGGGTACTTAGTGGCTCTCTGCGTGTCCTTGCTCTGTGTGTGTGTGTGTGTGTGTGTGTGTGTGTGAGAGAGAGAGAGAGAGAGAGAGAGAGAGAGAGTATGTGTTTGTGTGTGAGAGAGAGACTGAACGTGTGTGTGTGTGTGTGTGTGTGTGTGTGTGTGTGTGTGTGTGTGAGAGAGAGAGAGAGAGAGAGTGCGTGTGTGTGTGTGTGTGTGTGTGTGTGTGTGTGTGTGTGTGTGTGTGTGTGTGTGTGTGTGTGTGTTTTGTCTTGTCAGTGTTAGAAGTAGTTATCATAGTGAAGAAGTAACCGCCGGTTAGAGAAATAAACTATTGCCCCGAAATGCCGGCATCCTTGCAGATTTCGCAAACACTGAATTTCACGGCTCTCCACATGGCAGATCAAATGGATGGTTTAGACTGTTTGTGTACAAACAACACCTTGTTGTTTAGGATCTGGATGCCGGGCGGGTAGCCCTGTCGGTTGGGATCCTAATCGTCTCGTGTACATATGACAAGGTGTCTTTTGTTCGCGTTTTTTTTACAAAAATGTGTGTTCAGACCCTTCATTTGGGCAATGATAATGTCAAGGAAAGAAACGTTCTGAGTTCTGCCGGAGCTCTCTCTCTCTCTTCTTTTTTTCCCTTCGTCTTTTTATAATCCTATGTTGTTGAACTTTATGTCAGACAGGTTCTCGTGAAGCGGCTTGTGTAGTATCTCCATCCTTGTGTAATAAAGTTTCATCATCATCATCCTCTCTCTCTCTCTCTCTCTCTCTCCAGACAGCACGGCAATATTATCCCAACATTGCCCCAACAGTGGCTCTTTTATTGGGGCTATGTTGATTTACAATACTGGACCAATGTTGGAAGTGCAAATCGGTCTAATATTGGAGCAATATTGGATTTTTCATTCGATCCAACTCAGTCTCTCCCTCACTCACTCACTCTCTGTCTCTGAACAAACGGAAGTCAGAGAGTAGTTTCCAAGCTGGTATTTTTTGAAACTTACACGAAACAATAGTAGTCACACTGGTAACTGTGTGACTGGTAATAAAGCACCACCTACCACCACCACTGCCAACACCTCAAGCCATCCGCCTCCGGCCAGCACAGGTCAGGACAAAAGAAATTATAGCACTAATGTTAACCATCGACGTATAGATCTAGATCTATACGTCTGTGATGTTAACTAACCCCAGGCCTGGTTTGGCCACTCTTGCTTAACTTGACGCCAGCCCTGCCTAAAAGTGATTATAGGGACGATACCCCCAGGCCAGATGTATTACCTGTATCAAGTGAGTGGCAAGTGTCGTACACACACACACACACACACACACACACACACACACTGCATATACAGGCCGATTACCCAAAGTCGGTGGGATAAAGTACCATTCACACGATACCCTACACACACACACACACACACACACACACACACACACAGCCCGGCGGTGGGCTCAAGTAGCATTCACACGATACCCCGAACGCAATTTTCACACGTGTGTGATCTCCCTAAAATAGAACTGCCACCTCGTAACGAGGACAAAACACTGAGTGTCGTCATTGTTCTTTGGTGCTTACAGCATTGAAAGTCCAACCACAGACACGCCTCGCCTCGCCTGGCAGAACCCTTTCTGTTCAGCTTGACATTCAATACCCACTTTCCCATAACCCTGCCTTAACCTATTCACTACGCGGTTGAAGGAATTTGTATGGATCCCCCTCTCAACTCAGTCCCGGCCCCACGCCCACCCTCCCGGGTCCAATACCCCGCCAGCGGCCCACACCTCCCCACCAACACTCCTCGATCCTCCCTCCGGCCCAGCTGATCCCCTACCCGGTTAAGTCATCTACGCTGGCCTCCACCCACCCCCTCCCCCAATCCCCTAAGTGCAAATCAGTCCCCCTTTCTACTCCCCCCTTCAACCGCGCCAGTCTCTTGTCACACTCCGCCGCCCCCCTCTCCCTCCCACCACCCTGCCATCCTCTTCCGATCCCCTCCACCTGCACCCCAATCCACGTTACCCCCCCCCCCCTTCCCTCTTATCTCTCAGTAGGCAGGCCTTGGGGCTAGTTAATCCTATCGCTGAATTACGCATTAACCACGTGTGTGTGTGTGTGTGTGCGTGACGGTGTGTGTGTGTGTGTGTGACGGTGTGTGTGCGTGTGTGGCCGCGTACCTATTTCGACCTTTTCCTTCTTGGGACGGCTGATTACAAAGTGGGCTAAAAGCGCCCTTTACGTCAGTTTCCGTATTTGCCAGTTTGCCCCACACTACAGTGTCCACTTGGGAACTGGGCCCAGTTCATGACTCGGCTTCAGTAAACGTCGTGTCAAGCTGTGGCAGGGCGATGTTTTCATCACCAATGATTGGTGGTTGTGGGTTTAAAGATCTAAGCTCCAAACAAAAAGCTTTCCGGGTGGGTGGGTGGGTGGGTGGGGGTTTAACGTCCTTTTCCACCACATAGGGTGATATCAAAGACGGGGCAACGATGAAAAACGCCAGCACAAATATTTGGCCCCAGCCGGGATCGAACTCACGACCCGAGCATTAGAAGTCCAACGCTCTACCATTCGACCACCCCGGCTCCCCAGAAAGCTTTCCGAAGTGTGAAAATATTTTACAGAGTCGACCGTGCAAGCACAAACTCTGTCACAGTTGCAGCGTTTTCAGCGCTTCGGGGACCCTTATAAAACCAGAGCACGAGTTTGCCGTGACAATGGGTTTTGATCAGTGAGCGAGACACATCGCTACAGTGTCTAGCGGACTGATGTTGAGTGCTGCACGATCTTTCTCGCTCAGTGTCAAAACACAAACTGAGCTGTGAAATCATCATCATTAGCTTGCTTTACGTCCTATCGCTTTTCGCCCTTAGGGACAAGTTGTTCCTGGCATGTACGTGTCTTTGAGCTGTGAAATCAGACTGCCCTTGGCTTTTATTGGGGTTTCAGGGACGCTGAAAACTCTGCAACTGTGCTTGCACGGTCGACTCTGTAAATTTTTTCCACACTTCGGAAAGCTTTTCGTTGGGAGCTTAGATCTGTAACGTCCTTTGCCAGTCATGCACATACTGGTGATACGAAAGACGGGGCAGCAAGGAAAAACACAGCACAAAGTTTGTGCTCCCAAAGTGACGAAAGTGTGTTTAATATAAGACATTATAAACCTAAGTTACATCAAGAACTGCATAACTATTTATGCAGCTCTCGGTTATAGTTATATGTTTGTCTCTGCTAAAATGACACTGCAAAACCACCTGTTTATTGATTTAAACATGCTTTTATTCCGCTGGCCAGTTTACACAAAACAAGTATTCAGGCGGTGGCAAAAGGCCTATATATACTAATAGCCTCCGCCTGTGAACATTCACAAGGTAGTCCGGTCATCCATGCGAATACTGTGACAGCATAATGATAACAATGAAAAGACAGGAGAGGGAGGGAGAGGGGAAGAGGGAGCGTAAGAAGAAGGGAAAGTGAAAAGAAAAGAGAGGAAGGGGAAAGGAAGGGCGTTTATTGGCCTATTGTAGTTAGTTCCTGCTCAAGTTCGCATCTTTGTACGACAGAAATGACCCAGTGTAGCCGCTCTGCATGGTATTTTGAATCAATGACCCATTCATTGTACCTTGACGTATTGTTTTACAGTTTTTTTGTGTGTAAGTATAGACAAATAAACTGAAATACATGTATATATTTAGACTAAAATTTGATACACAAGACATGGTATGTAACTATATCTGTGTCCTATCTCCGTATACACTGAAATAGAGAAGTTCGTACACTTTTGGCGCAATTCTACACCGGCTATGACTGACGAATATATTAAGGTCTCTGTCTCTGACATGACACACCTAAATGGTTTTCTGGAAACCGTTTTCGCGTATTCGGCAAGCCGGCACCGACAAGGCAAACCCAAAACGCACACACGTGAGGCTTTGCGAAACTCATGCTGCTCAAATATTTCCACACAGCCTATCCTCAGTGTAACACGGAGCGCAAACCACAATACCGCTCGATATCAGTTACAACACATGACCTGAACAGTCACCAAGTAAATAAATATTCACACTCACACACAGTGTATTGCGCTAAGCAGGCCACGTAGATCTGTGAACCGGAATAGACGGTATTGTGTCGTGTCCCCGATGACTCATCTGATCACGTGGTGGGTCATAATAGCCACGCTGTTCCGAGCAACAGATAAACTCGCCCTATTATGTTGTGTATGCTGCGTCTGTTTACTAGTCACGAGAGTGTTTGAAGTGGTGGCTGGGGGGAGGGGGGAGGGAAGCGGGGTGAAAAGGGGGACAAGTGCTGCGGGGTCAATGGTGGCCTCAGTTGCCGCGTGGTTTCGTTTCCCGCTCGACTTGTGTCCACGGCCCATGGTATATACTGCCAGTGCGGAGCAACGCTGTTCGAGGCGACTAGACAAAATTGCGTTTTAGAGACGGACAACATAATCAGTATAACTTTTAAGGGTTTTCCTTTACTTTGACGCTGCAAGTTTTATCATGTTAAACACACTGAACATATCGTCTCAGTTTTCTTACCACTGATTTCTGAGTCTGACAATCAACGTACGAGACTGACAGTGTAATAATAATAAAGTTAACGCGGCGACGAGAATTAGTCTCCAGATGTTGTGCTTGACCATCTGTTCAGTGGTCAACATCGTGTGATTGCCGGTGTGAGGTGGTCTGTATCGTACTAGTACCGCTTTCAAGTTTGTAGAAGTAATTATCCTCCACGTGGACCTTCATAATCCCTTTAGCGATTGGGTATTGGACAGAAGTCGAGCGGGAAACGAAACGATGCCGGCGACCAGGCTGTCGTAACGATAAGCTGTACAGGATATATGAGGGGGTGGCGGCAGATTTCGGAAAGAAGCTTTTCGAAAACTCCGGAAACTCCTTTGGCAGTTTACACTGAGGGGTGACACTGAGTTCCTCAGTACCGGATTTATGGGCATTAGTGCTCAACAACGCACAATGCCACAACTTGAATTCAGTCCGGCACTGAGTCAGTCCGCTCTGTGTGTGTGTGTGTGTGTGTGTGTGTGTGTGTGCTCTGTACTATCAAAGTTTTAATGAAACAGAATGTACCGGTTATTCTGGGCTATAACGTGGGAAGTGATTCCCGCCTCTACTGACTGAATTCGGCCGAGCCGGCTGAGAATGGGAAATACAAGACACATAATTCTTGTTTAAGGGTTTTACACACTACAGAGACAACTAACTCGTGTTGTAAAAGGGGAGGGGTGGGAAGGGGAGAGGAGTCTTTTCCTTATTAAATTATTTTTTATGCTTATCAGTCAGTTACAAGTGTTGGCCCACACGGTGGTGGTGGGTAGGGGGTGAGGGGGAGGGCTACCATCACGGGCACTCTTCTATGAGCAAGCTAACGTAATTGTTTTCAAACCAGTCCTAATTAAACACTCTTCTCAATAGCTTGTGGTTTCCCGGCGAGACAAACTGAACCCGTGTGTTTACCTAGCTGTCCCGTTTGGAATGCGCCACGTGATGATTTTCTCAGCGGGAGTCCCCGGGCTAAAACCGCAAGCCCTCATACTAGGCGAAGACAGAACAGCGGGAACTGGCTTCCAATTACACCACCAGCGCGCTATTCTACTCGATAAGTACCCTGGAGAAACCAGTTTTAACGTAGACGAGTGTTTGCCAGACGGTTCATGCACGTAACCTCTTTGCATATCATTATACGTTCGCGGTGTTGATTGGCTGGTTGGGGAGGTGGGGCGGGCATCTGCGCGTTATTTTGGTGTGAGCCCGCGCAAGGCGGGGTGCACCACGTGGAGCTGAGATCACAGCCACAAACATACGGCAGCTCGCCTGAACTTCAGTCACAACTCACTCACCTGGCGTGGCCGCATCGACTCAGCCCACATTCCACAGTGCACGTTGCGAAGAGCGGCAGATATTACGACTATCTCTCACCTGTCTGGTGGTCTTCACGTGCGTATAAAGACCACACTCGGAGTCACTCCAACACTCAGTTGCGTTTCAGTTCCGAGGAAGAGGATATAACTTGAATTCTGTGTTCAGTTCAGACTGGAACTCATTCTGCTCCTACGGGAAGACAGTTCACGTCAGTTTTCGGTGAAAAGATGACCGTACTTTCCGCGTTTGACGGATTGTCGTCTGCGACTGGAAAAAACTCAATGGATGTCTGCACTGGTGATGTTTTGGTTGACTCTTCGAAACGACAGTTGAATTCGTCTACATCTTCCATAAAGATGTTTGACCATCGGAGAATTTCGTCAGTTGGGTCCACAAGCGAGATGTCAGAGACTTCAGTGAACGGAGAGGCAGACAGCGAGACAGTTATGCTGGATCACGCGTACGCGTCGACAGACTCACCGTGCGATTCTTCGGGCTTCTTGGTGTCGGATTTAGCTTCTCTCATTGGTGAGTGTTCATGATAGCATTCTGCTGGTCCCCCCCCCCCCTCTCTCTCTCTCTCTCTCTCGGCTCTTGGTCTTTGTATGCCTATAACTTCTTCCGGCCGTTGTAATAAGGGATCGTTATCTCTCTCTCTCTGTTTCTCTCTCTCTCTGTTTCTCTCTCTCTCTCTCTCTCTCTCTCTCTGTCTCTCTCTCTCTGTCTCTCTCACAAACTGAACAGTTGAGACTTTTTTTTCCCGAGGAAGAGGTCAAGTTACACACAGGCGCGCAGGCCAAGCTCAGTTTCCGCAGACTTGTCCATGCTAATCTAAAACATCTACACGTAAAACACAGAAATACAAACAAAATTTAGTGCAAAAATAATGCAGTGTACTTTAAAATGAAATTGAACACACACACACACACACACACACACACACACACACACACACACACATGCACTGAGACTACACGCGCGCGAGAAAGACAGAGAGAGAGAGAGAGAGAGGGGGGGTGGAGGGGGGTGTCCGTCTTTCATTTTGACACGTTTTCCACATTGAAATCGGGGTGACTGGCGTGGCCATGCCAGTGTAAAACAAAGACAAAACACACACTACTCAGTCGATCGGTAGGGTGTGTGTGTGTGTGTGTGTGTGTGTGTGTGTGTGTGTGTGTGTGTGCAGTTTGAAAATAGGACCATGAATTTGCACTCTAGCACGCTGAGTGCCCGCCAAAAAAAAAAAAAAAAAAAGTCAAACAGTTCCTTTAAATATATTTTGGCACCGATATTGACCCTAGCTGTCGAGGCCCTATTCAAACCGCTCGTGGGAACCAGCCGTAATTGCAAATAAATTATGCATGCATTGATGGCCTTTTATGCACGACTGTATGCGTACACCGAAGCGGGGAAGAAGACGCCCATTTCCCGAGGCCCACCGAACCCGTTCTACTTGTTTGCGTGTCAGTCGTGTCGATTGCTCCATGTTACAGGATATTGTGCATGTCAGAGTTTGCCGCCGTATTGTTACGCTTGGCAGCCTGCCCTGCCCTCTAGGGTTAAGTCAGTTGGGTGGTTAGTCGGGTTTACGTTCTCTGCACGGACGCGAGAAATACTCAAATAGTCATTAGAGGTTGGTTGGTCCCTAACTGATCTGACACATCTGTTTTTTTCCACGTGGCAACAGTAAAGACTGATTAGGAAGGATGCGACTGTAGCCGCAATAGCTGAACTCCATTTCTTCCTTTCTTTCTTTCTTTCTTTCTTTCTTCCGTTCTTTCTTTCTTGTTGCTGCCGTTGTTGTTGTTTTACTTGCATGCCTCCGTGAGGGCTGGAGACTGAACATTTCCTTGTTAATTGAATTCGAACATGTCATTTTAGTATTCAGTGCTACTTTAGGCTCCCCCCACCACCACACACACACACACACACACACACACACACACACACACACACACACACACACACACACACACACACACTGACTGACTCACACACACACCACGCCCTTTTTATCTTCAGTCAGTAATCAGATGAAGTTTGCCGCTTTTGCCTTCAGCAACTGTCGTGTAATTAGAGACCGGCTGAAATGTGCAGCCAGGGATAAAAATAAGCTCCACGTCATGCGTGTAGAGTAAGGCGATGCATCAGAGTTACAGGTGGAATCAAACATAATGGTCCATCAGTGCTCAGTTAGTAAGTAGGTGTAATTTGAAGCTCAGCCTGCGGCCACGACACCGACCTTCTTTGCCGGATCCTCCTGTGGTCATTTTTAAATTGATTGGTGTTACCTCATGCGTATCACTGCAGTAAGTTCCGGGCCAATTGGCGGAGCCTTTTTATTCGCCCGTCAGGTTCAGCGTCGTGATGTGTGTGCTCGCAGTCTTTTGTCTAGAGGTCTAACAGCAAGTACGCCTTGTCTCACACGCTCATATAGTTGGAGATGCAGTTTTCAAGTAAAGACCCATCCTCCACTCCAACATTGTAAGGCTTTAGAGAAGACAAAATTTTGTTTTGGAACAGTTGTGCTGGTGAACTGTTCAGTCTGTACGCTGTAAATTTATAGTCTGATTCTTAATTAACCCCAAATCTCGAACTGCAATGTAGTCGGTTTACATTTACTGGTCGCGCGCACAAGAACTTCAACGACCCGAAGCAAATATGAATAGTTAAAAAACAAACTGTCATGTACGTGAATACTGAGATGAACGAATAAATTTATAAGTAATATTTCAGTCATACATGTATACATTTAAATATAGGTTTATCAGCAAGTAATTTGCGACTGACTGTTGGATAAATTTGCAAACCGGCCTAAGAGTCAGTACATGTATAGTCATACTACAGTCGGCTGATGCGGCGCTAGCCTATAGTACTGAGATAACCGGCAATACAACGGGGCGCTGGGAATTGAGTAGAGATGGGACGTGGCCAATGTGGTCGATGGTTAGTGGTAATATAGTGGTACATGTACTATACTAGCCGCAGACACGACTCTGACCACGCCAATGAGCAATGCTGAACTCCCCAGCTCTCAGGTACACCTGTGCTGCTTCGTCTACCATATGGTGTGCGCGTTCACACGTGAATCGAACTCCGCCATCTGTTTCCCGGGACTTCCCCGTACGTTGTTGACTGATTACAATACGGCACGCGGCCGATATGGAATGATACGAGTGAGTCAGCCCTTCTGGGCACTGACGTTACTATGACATGAAAGGAAACCCATTATCATTTTTATTTTAGACGGGCGTCATTTTGTATTCTGTCCACTGATCGGGAAGAATAGTTTTAGAGCGGCTGTGCTTAGTTTACCCGGCGGACATGTTATTTCAACGTGCGCAATTTTGTCCTGGTTTATGTGTAAAGAATTGATTTTCAGGCGTAATGTGTGTGTGTGTGTGTGTGTGTGTGTGTGTGTGTGTGTGTGTGTGTGTGTGTGTGTGTGTGTGCCACGGTGTGTGTGTGTGTGTGTGTGTGTGTGTGTGTGTGTGTGTGTGTGTGTGTGTGTGTGAGACTCAGAGAGAGAGCCCGGGAGAGAGAGAGAGAGAGAGAGAGAGAGAGAGAGAGATGAAACTTTGTCAACGGTAACACTAACAGACCTCGGTCCAGCAGTCCAGTTGTAATTCTTGCTGCCGTTGCTAATGCTACACACACACACACACACACACACACACACACACACACACACACACACACACACACACACACACACACACACACACTCACTGTCTACGCCGGTACGCCGCACTGACGCATGCACGACACATCATAGTATAAGAGAGAGAGAGAGAGAGAGCGCCCCCACAAGGCCCCCACAAACCGACAGGTGTGTGTGTGTGTGTGTGTGTGTGTGTGTGTGTGTGTGTGTGTGTGTGTGTGTGTGTGTGTGTTTCCTCCGACTCATCAGTCGGTCGGTCTCGGTCTTGAGCCATGACTTTGTTTTTCAGGACAGCACAAAGTCCGCCCCCAGAAAGGTTAGGCACTCAATCATGGAGCCATCCTGAAGTTCACACTCTGTTTTGTTTGGCGTTCCAGGATGTTTTTCATGCGTCTCAGGTACAGCGAGTGCGTGCTCAGTCAACCATGAACCGTGGAACTGCTTCCCTCATTACTCTTGTTACGCTGTGCAGCTCACTTGATCGGCTGTGAGTGTCTTGGCCATGGAAAGCCGGTTGTTTTCACTATACGCATTGTGTCGACGTCAGCCGGGCGTGACGCACTCACGGAATTTCGGAGAACGACGAGGCGTAGCTGCCAAGCTGTTCTTATCTGGAAAAAGTACCTTAAGAACCATGGATGCAAAAAGCGATTAGGCCATTTATCCGGCTGACTCAGTGTAGCAGGGTTCTCGTAAACCCACGTAACATAGCTTATCCCAGCCTCTGAAGTCTTCTTGTCAGTCAGTGGCAGCACTCTTCATGACAAAACTGACAAGATCTTCACCAAAGCTTCTCCCCTACGCCGAACCCTCACCCGATACACACACACACACACACACACACACACACACACACACACACACACACACACACACACACACACACACACACACTTCTTAGTTCTTTTGCACTGTACTGACTTATCTAGGTTCGTCCTTTAACTCAAATTACTGAGTGCCCCGGTGAGGCCGAGTGCCCGTAGGGTTTGTGAATTCCGCGTCAGCCGTCGTTTCGCGAGGAGGCTGTTTTTGACAGATTCGCTGTGTGTTGAATAAGAGGAAATGGAGCGAACAAATGGCGTACTTGTTGTCTTTCTGAACGCCATGAGCACTCACTTAGGGACGAGCCTTGCGCTATGATCAAATCGTAACTCATATCGTCTTTTCTGCTTTGTTTCTTTCTTTGTACAAATTGTATTTCCAGTGGGTCAACTGTACGAAACTTCGCCGGATCAGATACATTGAAATCATTACATACATGTATACAGTTTGTGTAAATTTTTATATAAATATTTATATATGGTCAAGAGTACAGAGTTGAGTCTAGTGAGTGTGACATGAGTACCCAGTTTTCAGCAAAGTGATAAACAAACTATTTTATATGAATTTGGTGTGTCTTGTCATGAGCAATCTTCACAGAATCTGATTTTCTCATACAAGTTGTCGATTGGCCGTATTTGAAGAAATAAGTTGTGAGTTTGTACATAACATTAAACACTGTCACAATTTTGCAGACTTGAAATTTCAAGGCAAAAACAAACCAGTGATGTTGTTTGCATTTTGTGTTTTTATTTTGAAGGCTTAACCTTCAGCAATATCACAAAAGAGAAGGAAAGACTCACTAGATGCAAAGAAATACAATGAAAAAGTGGTGTGAACATAACTTTACGTCAAGCGGCATGTTCAACTGAAATGAGCACCATTATGACAGAGTACTGATACTGTTTGGTCAATAAAACCTTCTTAAGAACATTGTTTGGGTTACTCAATAATAATGTAGTGCAATACATGAACAATAATAAATGATACGTGAACAGAAATGGATTCAAATGTTTCTGGTTTTCTGCTTGACGGAACATGTCAATAAAACCCATTAAAAAGCTAAACATTTTATTCCAGTTATTATTGTTTCCCAGTGAAATTAAAGACCGACCCTTGAAATACATGCAAAAACAAAAATAACAGTTGCTACTTCACTGTGTCCCTGAATAAAGTGATCAAAGAAAGAACTGAGCATGCTTAAACATAACATTACAACATGACAGACTCATTCCAAACTTTTAAAGTCACACAGAAGGAAAAGGTACAAAAAAATATATTACCAGTGACTTTGTTTTTATGGTAAATACACCTTAGTCACACAAAAATGTATCTAACAGATTTAACACATGAATTATTACCATATCCAGCTGTCTGAACATAACTTGACACACTTGAACACAACATTACACTGTGACAGACAAATTTCAGATAGCTAAAGTCAACCAGAAGGAAAAAGAACAAAACATATCAGTTGTAGTAAGTGTGGTTCAATGGGAGGTACTCTTTAACCCCCTCAAAGTATGATTTTAAGCTTAATCCCATAGATAAATGCTATCTCAAGCTACATGAATGTAACTTTACGCAACTTCGAACATAACACTACACTGTGACAGACTCATTTGAGACTGTCAAAATCAAACAAGAGGAAACGGAACAAAAAAAATGTATTACCAGGAAGTGTGCTTTAATCGAAGGTACACATTCTCTTCACAAAAATATGATTTAAAAGCATAATAAAATTGTTAACTGTCATTATCAAGTTGCTGGAACTTAACTTGACAAACACTCATGGAACAGCTTTCACTCAAACACACACAGGAATGATGTATACAAAGTTTACAAACTGCTATAATCAAAAAGGGGCTCACAGCATAGGAAATAGTGAATACATATCATTTTTCAGTACAGCAAAGGAAAAAAATGTAACATTTGACTGAACATAACTTGAAACCCACTGTCTGTGTATAAAGTTGTGTTCAAACACAAACAGCTCCTGCACATTTTCTATTGGTGTGATCCTGGAAAAAAAAACACAGTCATGAATAAAAACACATAATTTCGCTGTCCTCTATTTCTGGCCATTAAAAAAATGAAGGAATGCCCAAGTTGTTGTTTGTACATAACATAACAACTGCATGAATCTGGGTACGGTGTGTAAAGTTAACTTCAATAAACAAACAGATGAACACACAAAAATGTGTTTGAATGGAAGTTTTCAAGACTCCAGGGAGAAAAATTATTCCAAAGATGTTTAGCAGGATATTTTATTTTTGTTTGAAGCTAGACTTGTCGTCGTATGAGTTTGAACATAATGCTGACGACCTTCGTTTGTGAGTAAAGTTGTGTTCAAACCAGAGACATCTGAAATTTTACATAAGAAAGCTTTACTCCCCGCAAAGGATCTTTTTCCGAGTAGCTTTCCACCTAAATATACCTAAGGCATTCATTGTTTGTTGCTGAATACACAACTTTTGTAACAGAGTCATGAACATAACGTTTACAACCTAAACCACAAATGTCTCCACGGCTGTATTGATTAGAATCACGACAAGGATTTACATCCACGTGTTGGTGATACCAATCACCACACTAACATCGAGTTTACCATTGCCGCTGTTGTCAGCAGTATTCCAAAATGCACAAGAACACAGACTCTTTGTGTTTATTCACTTTTTGCTGCTGAGTTGACTAGATTTGTCTGAAGATAACACTTAACACTTAAAACTTACCCTCAGGATTATCAGCTGCCTCCTCCAGTGACGGTAATCAAAGTCATCGGCTCAAAGAAATCATGCTTCCAGCTTGTGTTTGAAACGGCCGCTGGTTGAATTTATCTCATACCCGAGTGTAGCGATCGATTTTTTCTCGCATGAACATAACAAGAAAATTAACACACCGTCGGGTCTTCGAAATCAACACGAAGTTTCTTTTCAACAACACGAGATATATCGATGTTCTTCCATGAAAAATAAAGAGTGAAAAAACGATGTTGAGATTATGCAAGTTAGGTATTTCGCAGGACAAAAGTACGCTTGACCTCGGTGGTCGATGTTGATCATCGGAAGTTTACGACGACGTTATGTCCAAACGTGCCTACATTTTCAGTCATTTTTCTAAAAAAACGGAAAATATTTGACACCTGCCAGTATGCCGACTGAAATAAAGGCAGTTTTGAGCATTTGGAGACAGCAAATGGGTTCACTGACCGTTCTCCATGTTTCTCAAAATAACACTTCAGCGATCACAAGTACTTTCTGTCACGTTTTTCTTCCACTGCAATCACCGATTTTTCGCCAAAAACCCAGAGTTTTAAACGCAAGAAGTAAATGTACCACATCCAATTCTCACTGTTTGAAACTCTGATTTATACTGAACAAGTGAGCCAAAGTAGACAACTGTGCATGCTTTTTAAACAAATTTGTAGCATCATTCATGTGAATGGGTAGCCATTTTGAGCAGTCGACTCACCTCTGTACTCTTGACCATATTTAAGCATAATGTATCGGAGTCACATCAGTGTTGTAAAGGCTAAAACTGTAGTAATATGAACCCCTGTGTTTGTCTGTTTGCAGAGAACTGTGAGCTAGACACAAAGTTCATCGAGAGCGCGACGAGGGACACCGCAAACTTCCAGCACTTTCTCGACGACGTCATCAACGATGCTGACGTACCCGCTGACGACATCCTCCTCGGTCTCCTTGACGACAGCTCTACCCAGCACGTGCCAACCAAGTCGTCCAGTCTGCACGCCCTGTCCACGCCCGGCGGTTCGCTGTTCTCGTGCGCGCGCGGATCCACCGAGACTCGCTTGTGTTCCAGTGTGCCGCTGCTGGCCTCCTCCCCCGGGTTTGTCTTCTCCACAGCCTCTCCTCCAGGTGGACAGAGCGGCCTGCAGAGTCAGACATCTCCAATCCCGGCATCCTCTGGACTTTTGACGTCATCATCTTGTCTCCCGATTGTGACTTCATCGTTATCGTCCCTGTCCCAGGCGGCGTCGCTGGCTGACGTCATGTCCTATACGGACAGCGTGCTGAGTGAGGACAAGATCAAAGACCTGCTGGATTGGCTGGCTGTTGGCAACAGTTGCAGCTCCCTCACAGACACGGCATTGGAGCTGGGCGGTCACGGTGGGAGTTCAGCCCTCGAGGCGTCACCGATTGAAGAGAAATGTGACCTCGGGAGACAGGTACAGCCGGAGTACTGCAACAGCTGCTCGTCAGTGTCTGTCTCGCATCAGATCGAAAACGGAGTGTGTCTTCTCTGCTCGGCGGCGAAACGGCCGATCAAGGACTCCGATAAACTGGGACAGCCGCTCACCTTCAGCGGTGCCCTGTCATCTCGAGGGGCAGTGCCTGTGTCGCAATTTTACAAAGGCAACGACAGTGACACAACCGTGACGAGCCCCGCGGTCAAAGCCGCCGGCGGCAAGAGGAAAAGCGTGTGCGATGACAATACAGATAACGACAACGCCGAGGGGTGCAAGCGGGCAAAGATTGATTCCTCGCACGACAAGAAGACGGAGGCTGTTATCGACGACTCAAGTGACAGTGCCCGCCCTCAGGGTAGAGTTCACAGTGCGAAACGTGAACAGACGCAGTCTCAAACGGACGACAATAACAACACCACCACGTGTGTGTTCGACAAAGCCGAGCTAAAAGTGGATACGAGTGATATGTTGGGATTTTTGTCCAACCTAACAGCAGGACTCCCTACTGATGCTCGGTGGCGCTCCTGGTAGCGACCAAAAGCCTTACTTTGTCCTCATCCACAAGAATGATATGCTCATTGGTTACATTTACATGACCACACTGATACAAGTAACTTTTTTTCTTTGTTCAGTTTTGTTGTTACTTTTTCCCCTTTCATGGTTTGTTGTTCAATGGATTCGCATTTGCCGTTCAATTTTACTCGGTGTCTTTCATTAATTAGAACAATCGGATCTCCGTGCAAAATATTGATCTTGACGAAACTCCCTAGGTCTCGGTCTAACTTTGTGTCGACATTCTGTGTGGTGTTCAGTGTACAGGTGTGTTTCGTTATGTTTGGTGTGTTTGGTATCAGAGAAAAGGGCATCGCTCAATAGCCACATTGTTTGAGTGTGTTTGTGATGCAGGCTGGGGAATTGTCAGTCATTTGGCAATTTTCAGTCAAATTTCCTATCCTTTTAGCCAAAAAATCCAAGTTTCAGCCGAAAAAGGAAGGGGGGGGGGGGAAAGATCGCATACAGAGTCATGTATAATGATACATGTAATGGTATATATGGGACTACAGTTTTGAAGGCTTGCATATATACAGTACCAAGGCAGTATAAATTTTCCTTCTGGGTGCCAGGCAACTAAAAATTGTGAAATTTGTTTTTCTGAAGTGGGGCGTTGCCCCCGTGGTCCCAAAGTAGTGTGCTACTGCTGCACCCCGGCCTAGGTTTCAGTCTTTTTTCCCCTTCAGCAGTTCCCCAGCCTGGTAATGTATTGTATCTTGTTCGACTAACTCCGCTTTGAAGCACACGACATGTCACAACTGACGTGCACGCAGATCTATGTACATAATCATTTATGGTAAACATGATGCTGCGATCTGAAGTTTAACAGACTTGCTTACATTCGCAGAAGTGCATACATACATGTACGAGTCTTGTCGGTAGTTTTATTCAATGAAAACTGCGACAGTTAGTACACGTATACATGTAAATTCCACCATTAACTACTTTCTGTAAATTTAGGCTGCAAACGAAGTACGCATTCGACGCTATTGTACTGTATTGTAAAAGTAAGTTTTGTTGTCAATGTGTGGGAATCCCACAAGATTGATCAGAGAGTTCAGTCGTTGTCGTAAAACGATTTGTTTGTTTATTTTCAACGTCCTTATTAAACATGTCCGGTAAAAGTACAGTGTCCGGTCGAGTGTTCAAAGTCATCATTCACAGTGTTATTTAGAGTACAGTGCTAACACACACACACACACACACACACACACACACACACACACACACACACACACACACACACACCACACACACACACATTCCTGTACGTAGGCCTATGTTCCGGCTACAGAGAGAGAGAGAGAGAGTGTCTATTCGTTAAAACAAGTACAAACAAATCAGTCACACACGCAATCAAAACATTTTCCTTATGCCAGGCGGAAAATTTCACCACTAAACACATTTTCCTCGTTCGCGGCGATTGCACTATTCAGTGACCAAGCCTTAGCCAGCATTACCAGGACATCCCGTAATGCAAACATTAAATGCCCTAGAACAACTAACAGACGATTGTGATTATCTCTCCTATTACCACCAAGGCGCAGTGCTTACAATAATACAAAAGACTGTTGACTCATGGTATGGTTGCTGCGTGTGGCATGGCTACGTCACTATAAGGCGATAGAAGGTTTAGTCAGTCGAGACCTGTAAAGACCATATTAGCGAGTGCATTATGACGCTGGCACGTGGCCTATGGTACAATTAACGGACGAATCCATCTGCCGATAACAGGCGATAATAAGTCCGCCTCGCAATATATAGGATTATTAATCTGGCTCAACCAGCAGTTGCGGTGACATTACCGTCTGACGACATACGCCATGTGCCAACTTGGAGCGTTTACTGTTTAGTCGCAATGCTCTGTTTCAAATGATCAGCCTAGTTGGAAGGCTCACGCATCCCCACACCCACCCACCCACCCCCATTCACCACCCCTACACCACATATGCAGAAGTATATATATACACACACACACGCACGCACACAAGCACGCACGCACGCACGCACACGCACACACGCACACACACACACACACACACACACACACACACACACACACACACACACACACGCTTGCAACACCTCTCTACAGTTCTATAGGTGTTTACCCTTTTTGCTTGAAGGGGAACGGGGTGGGGACAGGAGTGGGATGGAGGCGTGTGCTGTGTTGTGTGTGTGTGTGTGTGTGTGTGTGTGTGTGTGTGTGTGTGTGACCTGTCTTAACTGACCGTTATAAAGAATAAGTGGCTTGCTGGTTGACACATGGATTGATGATTGATTTACGTAGTTATACGTCCCCCCCCCCCTTCCGCGCTTCGGCTTACTCATCCTTCTCACCCGGCCTGGCGACCGAAGAGTCTAGAGTTGCAGGCCGCCTACGCGGCTCGGTTCACGGGGGTCTAGTTGCGTTTTGTGTATTGGGCTCCTTGACTACAGTGGTGCCAGTGTGTGCGACGGGACAGAGCATCCCTTCTACGGTTTCCCCCCTCTCTCCACCCTCCGCCACACGTAGACAAACCAGCCTTGTTTCACATTACAAGTCTGCGTACAGATAAACTCATATTTCTTCTTAGTTGCGCTTTAATAGGTGCAGTTTTCTTTTTGCCCGCCCTGT